>QKWP01001567.1:93593-124493 GCA_003550325.1 Gigaspora rosea
TATGAACTGAACCTGAACTGAACCTGAACCAGCTCTAAAAGTTCAATACTGAACCTGAACCTGAACATGTTTTAAAAAATGTTCAGGTTCAGGTTCAATACTGAACATGAACCTGAACCTGAACTTGACCTAAGTTCAGTTCAGTTCAGGTTCATAGGAACACTAACCTAGGTTCTCCTTATCTTGAAGCCATATCCACTCTTTGCGTCTATCATCACTAGAAATTAAGCTTCAATTCATGGCAAGCCTTGGAATCTCCTAAGAGCAAGCCATGAACTCTCCTCTTAATGCTCTTGCCCTGTAGTTTTGGAGAACCTCCTCCTCAACTACAGCAAACCATTTCGCTTTCCTTCCTTTTCTACTAGAACCCTGTGCCAACTTAAGTTGCTGCCATGATATTAGGCTTTTCCCGTCCTTGGTAATGAGTTGATTAAGATAAAAGATATTGTGTTTTTTGAGCTTTTTAGTTAGGCCTAACGCGTCTGCCTTTTTCAACAGAGCTCTAATTGTGACACCCGACCCTGCAAGGTTCCACTTCTCATTATTGAAATGAAAGTTCAGCTCTAGCTCCTTTGCTTTAAGTAGAACCAAACATGACAAATTACTTTTCCACGGTCTATACAGATCCTGGATAGTAGCATTATCTTCTATTTCTTTTGTTAGACCAGTATTAAGGTAACCCTGTTTAATACTAATTCTTGTGAGATCAGACTGAGGGTCCTCTTGGCTCACTTGCTTATATAAAACTACAATTTGCCTAGCTGCCAGCTCATGATCGAGGCGTCGACAGCCACCGAGGTCCTTGTTTGTAATAACAAAGTTATCTACGGACCTTTTAACTCAAATTTTGTGTTTAACAAGTTTCAGAAAGGGTTGTTGTATTTTCTTCAGATTCTCTGGTGATAATCTGGTGACTTGGAGCATGTATGTCAGCTTCGGTAAAAGAAACATATTATTAATATAAGCACATTGGCTAGGTGTGATATACTTTTTCTGAAGAGCCAATGTTGCCTGCCGTACTATTACTTTTGCTCTATTTGTAACTAGCGTTTCTTTTAGATTTTGTCCCAACCATACCCCTAACATTCTTATTAGAAATTGATTATTTTCGGGTCTAACCACATTCTTATTAACTTGAATGCACTTTTCCTCCTTACTTAAATTAGAGTTCCATACTAGTAACTTGGATTTACTTCCGTTAATCTCAATATTATTANCATACTAGTAACTTGGATTTACTTCCGTTAATCTCAATATTATTAATTTGATAAAATTCTTCTGCAATACGTAGAATTTGGATCATTTCTTCTTTATTTTTAGCGATCCAAGAGGTGTCATCTGCAAAAGCAATAACTGATTGCTTATGCATATGTTTGCGGTATAAGTTCCTGGACAAATCTGTCGGCTTCTGAACCTCTACTATATAATCTAGATTTTTTTCATTTTGAATTCTCACCAAAAGAGGGTCGTAGAAGATGCGCTACGCTAGAAAAGAGATTACCTCCCCTTGATCTATTCTATCTTCAACTGTAATTGCTTCAGAAAGACCCACACCTGTTATAACTCTAAACTTCCTGCTTTCAAACAAGTTTATAATGAACTGTATTGTTCTTTTTGGGACCTTGATTCTTTGGAGAGCTAACTCTAACATTTCATGTGACACTGAATCAAATGCTTTTCGCATGTCCTGGAACAGTACCCAAATCTCCTTCAACTTCTCCTTGGCCTCTTCTAAAATTGCGTTCATGAGCTGTATTGGGTACTCTGTCGATGATCCCGAGAGTGCTGCGAAATTTGCTCCTTTCAGGATAGACTTTTCGACTAAAATTGTTGAAAGCCTCTTTGTGATCACTTTAGTAACGCACTTTCTGAACAATTCTAGAAGTGCTATTGGCCTAATGTTATTAAGACAGTGCCCCAATCCTTGTTCTTCGAAATAGGGTACAATTGGGCCAGTTTCCATTTGGCTGGGATTTTGGCTTCTGTTATACACCTATTTGCAAAAATTCTAAAAATGTTCTGGACCCTATTATCTGCATTCTTAATTAACATATAACTAATTTTTAAGGCCCCAGGAGCTGAGTTCGTTTTAACTTCTTTCAGAGTATTTTCCCACTCTTCTTCAGTTATGTCTAAATCCATACTTGAGTACTAATTATCTTTAATTGATTCAATTGGTCTATAAATCTCAGCCCATTCCTTGGTCATCTTATCCTTTCTAATTTCTTTCCTTTCGAACTGATTTAGGAAATGTTTGTTTGCTTCCTCCAATACTTCACTCGCATTGTTTACTAATGTTTTAGAGCCCTCTCTTTTGACTATAAGTCTATCTATTAAAATTCAACTGAAAGATTTGTCAAGAAGGCTTGATAGTATTTGTCCTTGCACTCTAAGGATCCTCTCGCATCTTTTGTCAGTATTTAATCTGATTAATTCACTTGTTGAGCCTTCTCTTTCTTTTAACTATCTATTCTTTAATAGTTTCCACCAGCCCTTGGTATCTGTAAACCAGTCATCTGAAATTGCCTGCTGGGCCAAAGGTATGTTTGTTTCATACTTTTTATTTATTACATGTAAGGTATGATTCATTTCGTTAAGGTCTTTGACATCATAGCCTCTCCCTTTATTTAGTAGTTTCCTCGCCTTTCTCGAAATTTTGCTAATCTTCACGATATCTGAGCATATATTTTCTTGCACCCTTGCATTTTTCTTTCTATTCTGAGGATAATTATAAATTTTCTTCTTTGGAATGTTCTTATTTGCTGCATAAATGATGCTGTTCTCTATTGCATTCCATGCTTCATCCAATGTACAAGTTTTAGAGTTTTTCTGAGTAGTTTCGTTGATTAATCGTTTGATACTTGGCTTATTGCACAGGTACTGGTAGAGGTCTTCTTTATATTCCTGCCAGTTCTCTTGTATGGCCTTGTCGTACTCATATACTGTTCTAGTGATCTTCTTTTTATGCACTTCCGCAATGCTAATTCTACTAAGTAACTCCTCAACTTGCATTTCCGCATCAATCAGTGCATGATCACTACAAGTCACATAGTCCATGCTATAAATTTCTGCTCTCGATAACGTGTCTGTTAGACCCTCTAAAAGCCAGATCTGATCGATTCTGGTTTTAGACCTGCAATTGGACCAAGTATATGCCCTCGATATCGGGTTTAAACGGCGAAAAGCATTATTAAAACCTTGACCTAACAACAAATTATGCAAAGGTAATCTTTTTTTCCTGGGTTTTCTGCTGACCCCCATTTGTCTAGTGCAGGATCCAGGATGTGATTGAAATCACCCATTATAATAAACTGTGTTTTGATAGTTCTCTTCATATACCTCTTGACAATCTCCTGTTGAACCAGTTTGATTTTATCTTTATCATTAGGAGGTAGATAAACCGTAATAACGACTATTTCTAGTTGTCTAAAATAAAAAGCTGCTTCGATCATAAATTCACTATATCTAACCACTTGACCTAAATGTTTTTCCCAATCCTTCTTTACGAGGAAACCGACTCCTGAACCCTTTTTCTTGTTTGCATTACTACTTGACCAAAACCCATTGTAGTTTACCAAATTCTTTGTTAGAAAATAACCTTCTTTAGCTGAGACATTTGACTTCACAAGTCCTATAACCGCATAGTCCCTTGTTTCCATCCATTTTCCAAGCATTTCTAGCTTGTGTCCATTTGAATTTTTGATTCCATTAATGTTATGATTTGCTACTTTAAATATAATTTCTTCGCCATCTTTAAAACGCTTCAGAATGCTGGCAGTTCCTACCTTGTTGGACTCCAGCCTACCTACTTCAGAACCTTTTCCTTCTGCTTCTAGGTGTATTAGCCTAAATTCTTTTTGTTTTTTGAAAACTTCGTATTCACTTTTAAGAAACCTATCTATTTCGAAACCCTCCTCGTGTATTGTTTTTTAAGAAGATGCTGCATTAATTTGCACTATGGGTGTTTTATTTTTAGAAGGGTACAGGATCTTTTCTTTTCCCTTTGAGACGCCTAGAGCGCTTTTTAGAAGCGAAGAGCAGGCTGTACCTGCTCTACACTTCATACCTTTCTTTTATTCTAGCTAGTCTTTTTAAAATTTCCTCCAACATTCTTATGTTAGAATGTTCCTCTTCACGTTTCTGGAATCTTATCTGATTATTTTGGCTGTATTTCCGTTGAAACCTTATCTGCTTTCCATCATTTTTATCACCATTTCTTCTATAATACTATTGCTAATATCTGTTAATGGCATTCTCTTCAGAAAATCTTCATTTCTTTGTATGGAAATTTCTTTTGGACAATCCTCTTGTTTATGTTTGAACACATAGTTACGTTCTTGCTTACTTCTATTATCAGGTGCTCCTATATTGGTTTTCCAAAACAATTTAGTGCTATAATAGTATGCTGTTCCCTTCAAAGCATTTTCGAGATCTTCTGCTGATTCAAAATAAACCGTTGCCAGACCTCTTTGATTTCCATTGCTATTTGCAGATATATATACTGCTTTTGCATTAAATCTCTTCATTTGTCTTAATAAAGCAGATTCCACTGCCACTTTTGGTACGTTTTTGACAATTGCTCTATAAGCACTCCTGCTTGTTAATGTTTCTGTAGCAAACCTTCTGTGTGTCAAACAAACAACCTTTTCTTAATCAAAATGTACTGCCTACATTTTTTCTAATAGATTCTTTTTAGTCTCGTTGCGTAAAACTAATTCAATGTAGGCTGCTTCATTTTTTCCAAAAGGCATATATTCCTTCACTCGTGCCAGGCCGAAGGGGCTTAGATATCTTCTTATCAGTTCAGCCCTTGCATTTCTTGGCAAGTCCCATAAGGTTAATTCGATTCTAGGCTTTACTTTTGTACTTATGATTGGAGATTTTTGTATATATGAATTTTGATTAAAACTACTATTGTCATTAGAAACAGTTTTAACTATCTTTGTTTGTAGTGGTTTTGTACCATCTTCATTAGGTTTTGCATTGTTGTCTAGCCCGTCAAATTCCTTGGGGTTTTGGATTGCGCAGTCAATATGTATTTCGTCTATTAGCTCGTTTAATTCAACTTCCTCCTTCATTAAAATATCCTCTTGTATATTTTTCTCTACCAGTCTTGTTATCCCGTTAATTGTTACTTTCTCTTCTAATATTTCTTCTCTGTCTTTTCTTTCGTGAGGCTTTTCTCTTCAAAGTTTCTTTCAGTTCTTTGGTTCTATAGTCCATAGTGCCGCATTCTAAGTCTAACATTATCTTCTTTCTTGACAATGCTATTTCCTTCTGTTTTACTTCGGGTGTTCTCCTGTATGGATTTTCTAGACTGAAAGTAATCTCCTTTTTTCTTTTATTGTCTTCAATTTCTATTTTTACAAATTGATTCTCTTCCTTCGATACTAACATTCCTCTTGCTTTTTTCTGTTCTATCCATCCATACGTGTCCAGCAATTGTCTAATTATGTAGACAATTTCTGTCCTTTCCAGTCCTAAAAATTTTGCTATACGCTTGTCTTCTTTAAGTAATCTATTTTCAAACTCATTAAGGATAAGTTCCTGTGATTTCTGTTCCTTAAGGAAAAAGTTTTGGTATTTAATTTCTAACCTTATTTTTTGGGATAAATACGTATATATAGCTTGTGCTAGAAAATTCTAGAAAGATCTTGTCATTGTTTCAATTCTAATTTTGTGCATGTGATTTGTTTGTCAAATTTATACATGTGTTTTGTTTGTTTACTTGATTGTCTAAAATTTGTTTGTTTGCTTGTTTGTTTACACATTACCTGATCAGTCACCAACGATCTGCAGACAGAAGTAAGCTAATTTCCCCAAAAAAGTTTTTAAAATTTTTTCAAAAGCAAAGAACTATACAATACTCTACAAGTTTATGTCGTTGAGTCTAGAGCTATTCTAAACTACTGCTTATTTTTAGAAACACACTTCTTTACTTAGTTGACCTGATCTTGTTTTCTAATGCGATTTTTGCTTTAAATGTAGTTACTCTTCTGTAACGTTTTGGTGCAGATGATCATCAGAAAGAGTTTTGCTTTTTATAGACTTGATTATATTAAAAAACCAATATATACTCTACAACCTTGATTTTTGTCTATTAGATTAGATTATATTAAAAAGCAAAAAATGCAATTGATCACTATTTGTTTGTGAATACCCTAGTCATGGCAAAAAAAAAGTTCTGGTCATGTGATGATCTGTAGTAAAATTAGTGATTTAAGCCAGCTAAGCCAGCTGCAGCTAAGCCGGCTAAGCCAGCCGATGTAATGTGATTGGCTGGCTAATGCAGCTAAAAGCCCAAATGCAGACTAATAGTTAGCTGTTAGCCAGCTAATTAGCTGATGATTTAGTCAGCTGGCTAAGCCAGCTGACTGACATAATTAATAACAAAAGATCTAAACATATAGCAATAGGAGATTTAGATTTAATATCTTCATACAATGATATTGTTTTGCTAACTGCATAGGATATTAAAAACAAATCATTGTTTATTGACATAGTAGGACCTCGAGCTATACATAGATAGGTCACTATTTGTTTTTGCTTATTTTTGAGAGAGGGTGTAGATCTTTTCTATATTTAGTAAAATTAATGCTTATTTTTGCCCATTTTTCTGTAGATCTTTTCTATTTTTAGTAATATATTAAAATTTTTTAAAATAGTTAGCTGTTCATAGATTGCTCGGAGTCCTGACATAGTCTCAAGTAGACTTAAAGTAAATGATAGGTAATACAAAATAAGAAATTTTGTTGAAGCTTCGTTAATCGTTGCGGGAAATAAAGAACAAAAAAAAATAGTTAGCCTGTATGACTAAGGTGCATTACTGAGCCTGGTGCCAGTTCTGATGTTGCAAAAATTTCAATCAGGACAAAAAGAAAAGTGATAAATGGGTTATTAATAGACAAAAAATGATGATTACCAATAGTGAAAAGGCCAATTGGTATTTCATCTTGGCTCATACTGATCCAAATGCTAGACTGGTTCTTCATTTACTGGTATAGTATAAAAGAAGTTAATGCACTAGTAGGACCCCGAAATATACATAGATAGGTCAGGTATAAGTTTGCTTATTTTTGAGGTTTTTTATGCAGATCTTTTCTATTATGGTAATTTTTTGCTTATTTTTGAAGTTTTTTCTGCAGATCATTCCTTTTTTAGTAACTCTATAATTAACCTGACCTATCTATATATATTTCGGGGTCCTGCACTAGTAATACACAAGACATCTCTTGAAAATATTGTTGTGCCAGAGTAAAACTTGTAAATTAAGTTTTAATTAAAAAAAAAGCTAACAACAAACACGTTTATTCAAAATTTTAATTATTATTTATTTTTTGAATTAGACTTGGCATTGTTAGTAAAGGTTTTAAAATTGTGATATCAGTATTCTAGTCTTTAATTTATTAAAAAAAATTATAAAGCTGCTATCGCTCAAGCAAATTATCCAGTCCCTTCAGAGTATGAAATATTTTAAAATTATAAACAAAGGAAAAAAATGTGATAATTATATTTGAATAAATAAGATGCAACTATATATTAGCGAAACTAAACGCTATTATTTATTTGAATAAATTATATAAAAATTGTATTTAATTGCTATAGCCTCCATCAATAATAGTATTATACTAAGTAAGTTCACGTATATGCTTAAAATAAAATTGTTTGCCATTTACATAATATAAACTTTGTTACATTCTCAAAAAAACGCTTTAAACTGTATGAATGCCTGTCTTGTACAATATAAGTTGCAATCCTTTGTCTATCTATAAGTTGCTAAAATTTACAAACTATTTGGTTAGTTCTTTTAAAATAAGCTAACAAAGTTTTTAAAGCATAATCTTAGACGGTTTAAATAAACTTACAAAAAACTTTTATATTTACAGAACTATACGGGCTTATTTGGTATGTAAGTTCTTTCTTTGGCTGCTATTATATATAAGTGTTATTTTTGATCAGGAAAAAATATTTACTTATTATCGATATATAAAATTTATTAATTTGATTGGATAATTTTTGTTACAAATTTATGGATTATATTTTTAAAATTTAACTGGTAATTTTATACAGTAGAACTAGCAGTATTCTTTTCCAGTACCACATTTTATATTTATAAGATATGAATAGTAATATGTATATTTATTATATATGCTAGCATATATAATATGTATAAATGGTATTGATTTTATGTTGCATTTAGTAATAATCTTGTGTCGTAAAAGTTATTGGTATAGGTTAATTTGTATAGAATAAAGTGTATATTAAAAATATATATAATGATGTGTGTTGATAGATTACTTGAGGTGATTGCTCATAATTCGATCTAAGGTTTGGAGTTCTTTATTGCACATAGGTTTTCTAATATATAGTAATTTGTATTCAAAAACTTTTATGCTTTATATTATAGAAATTATAAAAAGTATGAAAGTAATAGCTAATTAAATAAAATAATTTCAGATTTAAAAATATTTAAGTTGTATTATAAATAATTTTATTTACTATAAGTATAAATAAAATGCTATTGGTATCTTTGGCAAAGGCCAAAATTTAAAATCTATATTTTGAAATAATTTTCCAAAAACTAACACTTATATTACTAAATAAAATATAAGAGTGTTATTTTAAATTTTGGTTCAAATTAATAGTATTTATTATATCAATTCAAATAACCTTAATTTATTAAATTAAATATATTGGCAAGAGTTAGATTAGTACAAATAAAAAGATAAAAAGAGATAAATAAATTATTTTAGATACTTCAATTAAAAAGAATAGATATGACTTATTATGTGATAAAAGAATACTAGTAAGCCAAAAGTGCTAAAAAATATTTTTGAAAAAAAATTTTTTACAAATTATATTTGATATTCTAATGATATAAAGTAGATAAGGTGAAGTTGGTTTGTATTGGAATAGAATGTTGTGATATATATTATGGGTATTGTAAAAATTTAATTAAAAATTTGTATGTTATTCTAGTAACAATGAAAGATGAGTTAGTTGTATTGGAAGTATTATTTATTACTATAAAAGATTTGGTTACAAACTTACTTGTACATAATACATAATTAAAGTTGTTAATTTAGATTGAAAATGTGATTTTTATTATGAATTACTAAAAAAATCTTGTTTTAAAAACCTTTTATTATTTAGTAACTACAGAATGTAACATTAAGAATATTATTAGCCTATTATAAAAAATTTTATTACAAAACTTACTTATTATTATAAATTAGCTATTGTAGTTTATATAGTTTTACTATAAAAAATTTACTACAGAACTGATAATATATATATAATTATAGAATTAGCTATTGTGGTTTATATAAAAAATTAATGCAAAACTTGGTAATAATAAAAAAGATAAGTTAAAATTATTGTAATTTTTATCATAAATTACTTAAAAAATTTGGTTACAAACCTACCCAACAGATCATATGTTTTAAGATTAAGTTTGTATTAAAATTATTATAGTTTCTATGAATTACTGTAAAATTTTTATACCAAACTTGGTTGCTATTCTAATAATTAGTTAGAATAAGTTAGTTTGTATTAGAATTATTATTATCATGAGCTACTAGTATAAACTTTACTATTTTGAACATATATTTTAGTTAATTTAATATTAAAGACACAAAAATGCACATAATGAATAAAAGTTGATTTTTTTTATAAGTGCTTATTTTGGAAATAAATAGCATTTTACTATGTTAATTATAAATCAAAAAAATAAATGAGATTCTTTGGTTTTAATTTCAATTATTTAATTTATAATTTTGACAGAAATAAATAATATATCATTTTCAAATGAGATTTGTATTAACTTTATTCCATTTTTTGATAAATTTGAAATAATTTATTTATGAAAGTCTCTAAGTACTCCCGTTTCATTTTCCAATTTCAAAATTTTTGAGATACAAAATATTTTTTTATTATATTTATTTAGGTTTATTCTTATGAACAAATTAATTATAATTAGTTTTTTTCTTTCTATGATTATAAAAGAAAAAATAAAAATCAGCTTTTTCATAAAATCATTATAATTCAATTGAATAAAAATTGCATCATAAATTTTTTTTAGTATATAGTGAATTTGTAATATTTATAAATATTTACATTCATTCAATTGCTAAAAAATCATGTACTAATAATATGAGTTTCAATTTTCTTTTTTTTTTTAATTTAATTAATTAAAAAAATTTTACCTTTACCATAATACTTTAATTCCAGTAGGGTATTTTAAAAAAATTCTTGTGCAAAAACTATTTTGGTTAAATATTTTTTTTTGACATTTTTATAAAATCAGGCTAATTATATTATCAGAATTTTTTAGTGCGTTTTAAATTTTGTAATATTTGCTTTTTTTAGTATCTGGTTTTGGTATTTTTAGTACTCGATTTTTTTAGAATGGTATATTAATCAAAGGTTAATCAAATTTAATTTTATAAGAAAATAAGTTCGAGTGGGTATTATATAACGGGTAAAATTTTTAATATATTTATATAAATCGCTAATCTGAATTTTGATAATTTATAATGAAATATCTTTTTTTATGAATATTTTAGCCCATTTCGAATTTCGTAATATCTGCCTTTTTTAGTATCTGATTTCGGTATTTTTTTAGTACTCGATTTTTTAGTACGGTATTTTTTTTTAATATTTAAACAACATGAGTTCGCATGGAGGGTAGGTGGGGAGATATCCTGTATCCAATCTAAATCTATATTTAAATTTAAATCTAAATCTAAATCTATTTAGAAATCTATTTAGAAATAGAGTATTAAATAGAAATAGAGTATTAAAAAAAACGGAAAGAATTTTTCTTCTAATTTGTTTAAAAAAAATCTAACCAAAAAGGTTAATCTTCGAACCAGAACCTTCACGAAGATTACTATATTCTTACCATTTTCTACTATTTGTATTACCGCTTTACATACCCAAAGCATTCCCGATTGGGAAAAAAAGACCAAACAAAATATAATAAGTGTAAAACTTGGTTTGAAGAACAAAATTATCAATTAGTTTTTTAAAATTTTAATTTTTTAGAGAGTTAATAGATTTTAAAAATCATCTATTATATTGATGAGTTAGATTTCCTACACCATATTAAGGTTTTGTATAAGTTAAGGTTAGAGAAAACTACAGAACAGCTGTGAATTCTTTTTTTTTTTTTTTTTGTAAAAGCGATTTACTAGCCTAAAATTTGAGATAAACAAAGCGAACATTTGTTTTTTTTTTTATATTACATCTGATTCTGATTTTTAATTGGAGTATAATAGTGAAAAATCATATGAACAAAAAATCGAACCGGTGTTTAAATCCAAAAAATGATTAAGCAGTAGATCACACAGTTGAAGGATATAAATTTAATAATGTTGAAATGCCGAAAGTTTCTGCCAATATGTAAAAATAATATAGTTATGAAGAAAATATGATCTACTAAAACCGATTTTAATAATTCTACTATTAGAACCGGAATTATTTTGCTTTATAATATTTATTAAAAAAACTCAAAGCTAAAAAAAATTCTTCATTGTAATCTAGCTGCATTCCAACTTTATAGAAAAAATTATATTAACTTTTGATGATTTCTACTATTAAATTTACTATTTTTTTTATACCCTTTAACTGTGAAATAACAGCTTACAATTCCTGGAACATCTGATAAAAATTGGCTGATTTTTCGGTCGATTTGATTTTATCGATTAGAATGTTATTTTCGCCCGAATGCATATCAACATATTTGGTGTATTTAGTTTGTATGAAAATTTATAGAAGAACAGCTTCTTGTTAACCAATAAACTTTAGCAGGAAATACTAAAAAAAGCTTTGATATAATTTAGACTTCTATAATAAACATATATTGTACAAATTGGCGCAAAATAGTATATATATGAATAGATATTATACGTATACATTTTTATATATGATATTTGATATATATATTAGCTAGAGGTGCGTAACTTGACATAATTACGGCAAAAAATGTCGTAACTCATTATAATTACGACAATATGCCTGCACCCCCTATATAATGTTTTCAAATCTGATAACCTCAATATAGATACAAAATCTGTTCCCATGCATATAAGAGATTCGGCAGTATGACGTACTTACTGTACGTATTAAAGTAATATTCGCCGTAAGTAGAAAACGGAATCTAAGTGGATCTGCAAACGGGAGGCCAATTTCGTCACTTATTTGCTAGATTTATATAAAATTTCGAATCTAAAATTCTGTTTCCATTTACAACATATATGTTATGAAAAAAAATATTAGCTTTATATGTGGCCTTACTCATTCAAATTCGGAAATTTGATTTAAACCTTTTTTTATCGAATTTGGACTAGTATTTATCAAGAAATCTGATTGCAGCTTTCTTTATTCAAAGATTTTTTTTTTAATTTTTAAGCGAATATTTCTCGAAAATTGGCATGAAATTTTTTTTATTTATCATAAATTTTTATTTCTATTCTACAAAATTATAGAATTAAATAACAAATTTTTATTTAACGTTAAATTTATTATGATCGTATAGTATAGCCAATTAAAAATCTTGAATTTGCCGCGCATTTTTTTGTGCAGCATTTACGAAGTACAGTATAATTATATAAAAACTAATAACTATAGGGGTTTTTTCGAACGTATAAGGAAGGAACTTGTTGGCGCGTGAAAAAAAGCACTTATCCCTAAAAGTGCTTAGCGTGTAATTTGTGATCAATGTTATCGTTATAATAATTTGCCATTTTTATCATTCATAGATACGATCTATATACAGTAAAAGATTTCTATTTGGCGTCAACCATACATCAATATATTTTTTTTAACTTTTTTTTTTATTTGGAAATTCAGTAAAAAAAAAAAAAAAAAAAAAAATTCTTTAGGTTTAATAAATTTTTTTTGATGCATTTACACTAAAGTAAAGGATAGAAAACCATCTAAAACTAATATACACAACTAAAACATACAAGACAAAAAATTTTGATGCTATTTTTACGAACTTAAATTTATAAATACAGTGAATCTCAATTGTGTAGTAATAATCAGTAATATATATATATTTTTTTTATAACAAAATGATGGTAAACAATGAAATTGTACTAATATTGCTATTTTTCGTGTTGATGTCAATAGTTGCTAAATGAAATTTATATGTTATATGTATGCATTGCAAGTGATATATTTATACATGTACAAATGACATAGTTATTTTGTAAGGACATAATCTATATATAAAAGATGAACTTGCCCAAACGAAAACTATGTCATGAAAAAAAATAACTAATTGATGTTGTGTTCGATTAATTTATTGCCAATGGAATTGGAGCAAGTGATTTTCTACGAAGCATTGATATCGGCGGAGGTGGTGGAATATATTGTTCGTTTTCGCTTTCGTTGTCACTTTCTATATCTGTTATAGATAAATATAAGTAATTTTTTTTTTACAGTATATTTGAAGTGCTATATAATAATAAACAAAACTTACCAGAAAATTCTGGATAATTAGTGTTATATTCTAAACAAATAGATAAAGATGGGGGGGGGTTTTTTGTCATTAATATCAATTATAAGAATTACATTAGTTCATGAAATCAAATCCATATTTAATATATGCAAACCTTCGTATGTTATTTCTTCTTCTTCATCATCACTTTGTAAAGAGTTATCATTGACTAAAAAGGAAAAATAATCAGTATTATCTTTAAAAGTTAAAAAAAAAATTTTTCAAATACATTCTATACACATACAATCAAGATATGATATCGTTACTGGCGGATCCGCAACTGAGAATGAATTCCGTGGTGATGGTAAATTTGGGAATAATAAGAAACGACTTTTATAAATTGCAAAAGGATGTATGTCCGGAATGACCGGACATTTTGTATGAAATATGCGTGATGCTAGAGTTTGTTCAAACATATCAACATCATCAAAATCATTTGTACTATTTATCACAAAATCATCTAAACCAAGAAGACGACGTTGATAATCATATGGTGATAATAATATATCTATAATTTCTTCTGCATCAGGTCTCATTGATGGATCGGCATTCCAACATTTTAACATCAACTTTTCATAAAATAATGGTGTACCAGGTACTATGGCTTCTCGAAAACCATGACAAATTTCTAATGCCAATGAATGATCGTGAGGTCTATCAGAAAAAGGAGGTCGACCGGAAGATAATTCCCACATTATGAAAGCGAAACTATATATATCAGCTTTTTCAGTAAATGAACCACCAGCCAACACTTCAGGTGCAATAAATGGTAAAGAACCATATACACCTCGTGGTTCTGAGGAATTACTTGGACCACATAAACCAAAGTCTGCAATGTTACAACTATAAAATTTTAAAATGTTTCCACAATGTAAATTTTTATGGAATGTACCATTTTTATGAACATTTAAAAGACCCATTGCAATGTTACATAACATTTCAACGGCATCCTTCCAACGAAGAGTGGTCATATTCTTTTGTACATAATGTCTAAGATCACCATCTTCAGAATAATTCATAACCATCATATATTCTTGAGTTTCAGGGTGGCGTGTCACACCATGACAATGAACAATATAACCACAGCCATCCAGTTTAAGACTACCATGACGCTTAAACTATCATCCAAACAGGAAATACAACGAGTAAATTAATAAATAATCATAAAGTAATAAAAATAAATAAATCCTGTTTAAAAAAAAAAAAAACGAACCTCATCTAAGAATTCTTCACTAAGTTCTTGAGAATTTTTAAGAGACTTTAGTGCAACTACAAGTGGCTTTTCTATAAATGCTTGTTTAGCAGCATCCCAAACTTGGTCAGTTTTATTTAGCCACGTTGCTGAAAATACGGAACTATGACCTCCCTTAGCAACAAATTTTATGTCACTAAAGTTGTCAAAAGGTATCCATTGCATATGATAACGAGGGTCACTTTAAATAATAAAATAATAATATAAGCAAAAAAACTTTAATTAATATCGTGAAAAATAAATAAAGAAAATGAAGAATACACAATGACTCTTGATATATCATAACAGATAATAAATTTTACTAAATATAATATATTTACTAATAACCTCACGATATAGCTTATTTGAACACTATTTATTATTTGTTATATCAAGAGTGAGTTATTGTGTAAAAAAGAGATTACTTACGGGGTTTCTAATTGAGTTTGTTGAATAAATCTGTCTAAACCATCATCACCACTAGTCCAATTTGAAAATTCGTTTATAAGACGAAGTCTTTCTTCCCATTGCCAATCATCATCTGTATATTCAACATTTTCAATATTTTCATCATTTTCATCATAAAAATCATCGTCTTGGTTGTCCAAATAAGATGATTTTTGTTGAATTAAAAAATCGTCAACCATCGCGTTAAAGTTATATATATAGTTATATATATGTATTTTTCAGTTATTTTATGGAAAGTAAATATTACTTTATAAAGTAAAAAGATAGATAATGAGGAAGACAGTTATGTAATCGAGTTAGACTTGACCAAACGAGTCTTAAGATTGTCTACTGTCTTAAATTATTAAATGACGATATCTGAAATTTGAGAAGAAAAAAAAAAATGCAAGAGAGAAACCTCTATTAATAAGAAAAAAAAATTATATCTTTTTTAAAAGTATATATGATAGAATTTTTAAAAAAAACCGAGCACTGTTATATATAATAAATGAATTTTCGGGGGCTGACAATGAATCTTTAGTGTCACAAAATCGTAATGTACAACGTATTTTTTGTTTATCTGCATTTCGGACGAAAGGTCATGTGACATAGTTACCGTAATCACAAAAATCCCGAAATGAAAGACATTTTAAAA
Organism: Gigaspora rosea; assembly: GCA_003550325.1. Classification (NCBI taxonomy): domain Eukaryota; kingdom Fungi; phylum Glomeromycota; class Glomeromycetes; order Diversisporales; family Gigasporaceae; genus Gigaspora; species Gigaspora rosea. The sequence continues at coordinate 109,431 of QKWP01001567.1, forward strand.
ACAATCCAATCCATAATATTGATTGTTAACTATTATTGAGTATAGCAAAAAAGCATAATAAGAAAAGATAAATCCATTATATTCATAAAATAATGGATAAATAAAAAGTTTCGCAAATCAGAAAAAAATTGACCTTATATGGTAAAATGTGGTTGTGTAACAACGATCGTTCTTTAGCATTTTTTGTACTTAACTTTCAGATAGGCCTTACATAGATTCATTTGATTGAATATTACAGTATTATACGATGTTTTTTTTTATTTGCTTATTTGATACTTAGTATCTTTGAAAATGTAGTGCAACGATTAATATTATAATCATCAAGTTGAATATTCTTTTTTCCGGTTTTTAAAGTTACAATACTATCAATACTGTGCAATTAAAACACCTAAATTAGAAGAGAATTGTCACAAAAGTTCATATATTATATATACACTTATTGCCAATCAGCCTATTAAAAACAAATTCGATTATGATATTTTTTTTCACGACTCATGTTATTTGCGGAGACATGCTTATTTATAGAGATTGGATATGTTAATCAAATACGATAATAGAATTTTCATAAAACCAATTTTGATAACATGTTTCGAAAAACAATACGATTTTTTTTTTTTTGAAATCATAGTAATCAAAGTGTAATTACTACTGTATAAAAAAAAATATGATATCAAATTACTGAATTAGTCGTTTATACTAAGATATATATACACACTACCAAGACAATGCTGCAATGATTCAACGTATAGCGATAAGACAATTGTTAGTTTACAGTATATTACAGTATATACCGCGCTATTACTGTATTACTTTATTATTTGCAAATCTTCTATTTTACAACCCGGTCTGATCCGTCTTTAATTTACATATATGTAAGCAAATATTTGTCCATGTGCGAAGCGCAGCTACTAGTGTTCCATATAGACCTATACAGACCTGCATGCTATATAATTTTGTATTCACTATAGAACATAGAATGGTATTAATAAATGCTGCCTAATTAAACAATACTTTGATGAAATTTTGACAAGGAAATTTTGACCGATAATTGAACAGACGAATTTCTTATGAAAAATTCTATTGGACTTCAAAATTCGAAATTGTTTAGTGATACGGGATGAATTTTATTAATGCGGACTACTCCCTGTACCAGTTGTAGATCTACAAGTACAATGTGTATACTAAAACAACTAAAACAATTCAATTTGCATAATGTTAATTTCAATCTATAAAAAATTGTATACTAGAAACCAAATGTCGAAAAAAGAAGTTGATACATATAAAGTGTAAATATATACAGCCCAAACCTCCATAATTGCACTCTTTTTAACTAGCCAAATGCATTTAAAATAAAATAAAAAAATTTATTTAATAATATATATTGTACGTATTACTTTATTATTGTTTTTTTTTTTTATATACCATATATACTATAGTTTTTATATAAAATAAGTTACTCTCCTTTTTTGTAATAAAATTAAAAATGCATATATATGTTGTAATTTGGAAACGGAATTTAAGTGCATTCGGAATATTCTAACTAAAATAGAGTTGAAGTATAGATTTAATTTATAATACATTCTATACCTTCAAATTCTAATCTAACTAAGGATTCCGAATCAACTTAAATTCTTGATTTCATTTATAATATATATATTTATATATTATATATAATTAAAATTTACTACAGTATTAAAGATTTTTTTATTGCTACAATATTTGTACAAAAATGTATATAATTGCTATATATTTGTATTAGGATTAAATTTTACAATGAATAAAATGTTTAGAACAAATTATTATATATATATCTTAAATTTACTAATACTGTATACTGTTTTTTATTTATATATTCCAAAAAATTAATTCTTTTGTATAATATAAAATAAAAGTATATTAGTAAAAACTTTTAAAAAATATATATAATTTGTTTTTTAAACAACTTTAATTATTATATAAAAGTTAGTTTATTTAGATATATAAAACTTTTTAATATATAAGAAAGCTATTTGTATTACATGTAATTACTAAATATAATAATTACTAAACAAGTTTTTTTATATTTATTTTTACGTATAAAAAAAATAAAATACAGTAATAATTTGTAATTAAATTTTTTTTATAAAAATCTCTATATAGTTATATGATAATTAGTTATATATAAAAATTTATAATAAAATACAGTAAGCATAAATAAACGACCAATAGAACAATAATATATATTAATTATTTTATAACCTTAAATTAAGAATTTTATAAAATGGTTTATTTAAGAAGAATATATGTTGTACGTCGAAACAGGATAAGTTACAATGAACTTCTAAATTGACTTGATTCATTAGAGGATTCGAATTTAACTTAATGAGTAGAGTCAAAATTGACTCAAAATTAGTCATTATCGAATCTATAAAAATAAAAATAGAAATAGAAATAATGTAAATAAATAATATATAAATAAAATAAAAAATAAATAAAATAAAATTATATTCTTTTAACTTGTTTATTAAAGCGCACAAAACTTCTGGATAATAAATCTGCTAATCGACATTGTAAACTTTCATTACAGTATATGAGAAGACAATTAGAACTGTAAAGGTTATTATTGGTGCAGAAAACATTTAGTTCACGAATAAGCATGGTGTTCTAAAAAATTATATATAATGAAATTCTTTGGACCTGACCGATTTCCTAAATTGGATAATATTTCTCTATAAACGTGAAAATTTTCACAAGCACAATATAATAGTTGCAAGTACTAATGTAAAATGGTGAAATTTGTCTTGGGGTGAGTATTTGCCATCCATACATGTAATAATATAACTAGAATATACTTTAAGTATAAACCAACTTTATAATATATTGCGATTAAACTGAAATTTTGAAAATTGTTAAATAGATTCGGATTTAATTTATGTTAGTATGAAATTCTTTACCAATTTTAGTGAATTTAAAATTCGTTTCGACTTAACGTTAAGTGTATTTATAATCTCGCTTAAATAGATTCTAAATTCAGCAAGATTCTATTTCAGACATATATAATAATATGCGCTACGTATATTTTAGTTAATAAATATATATATATATTTATATATATATTATATCATAATATAAATTATATATATATATTTTTCTAATTACCGTATAGCGTTGCGTTGTCTATAATACTGTAATATCCCCGGTCTCATCAAAGAAAGCTTGAATAGCGTGTGGAGGATACTGTGTGAGAAGGGAGTAGTATGGGAGAAGAAATTGTTATAGATCGTTGTAGATTAATAATACTGGAAAATATATAAACTATTAAAGGTTTATAACGATAATATCTGATCAAAAATTGAGAAGTGACATTATAAACAACAAACAACTTTCATAATTTGAACATACGGGACATTCGGACAATGACTTAGGGATACTATTCAAAATAGTACCACGGTGCTTCACAAGGTTACTTTATCAAAGGTTACTGTAAAAGCTCTAAACGGTATTTATTTCCTTTACTCTTCTACATAATAATGAATTACATCACGTTAACGTACTTTTAAAAACAAGAATCACAAGATCCCAGTCCTTACACTATTTGGATACCGATATGTTATAGAATCTAGAACTATAATAGGAGTGACAAATCGAAATTTCCTGTCACAGGTCCGGCTATTTGATCTGTTATATGGCTGTTTAGCCATTTAAACCTGCCGCGGTTAATCAAATATATAGAATGAATGGAATTTGTGTTAGGGTATAGTATTTACCCACATTCTAGTTTTCATGCCAGAGCTATCGCTATTAAATCAAACTAAATAAATATACGTACAACCCTAACGCTGTTAATAAAATTTTTTAAATTGGTAATGCTAGGAAGGTCCACTTAATAACACACAGGTGAGTGTTATTTCGTGCTCATTGATAGATAGCTTTTTTTCAACATTTAATATTCCTCTGTCGTTATAATTATTCCTCAATGTTTTAATTGGTCGTCATTCTTATTTACAGAATCGTCAGGACAAATCCCTTTGGAATTTTCTTTTGCAACACCAAGAATTTGTTACCACTTCTATAACAGAATTTCATGTGACTGGCCGAATCTCCATAATGCCTGATTTAGGTTTTTTTTTTTTTTTTTTTTTAAGCAAATGAGATTGTTCCAGAAGAATTAGATAGATTAAATGAAATTTATGTTTTTTGGTTTTACTTTGCAAAGGTAGAATAATTTTTGGTCGATGGTACATATTTTTATTCAAAAGAATTATTGAGTATACAACTTGATAACCACCTCAAGTTCTCTACTCAGATGTTCTATCTTGTAGTTAGTAAAGGTCTACTAATTTTGTAGGAGAAATTGGTGGTATTATTTTTATTATAAGTAAAATTTATATACACTATTAATATTTTTTTTTTGGTTTAATAAAGTTCAAGTAGATGGTGAGACTGCCTAAGAGGGAAAAAAAAGATCAAGTAAAAGTATTATTATTATAAAGAAAATATAAAAAGAATACTAGAATGACATAATCCAAAAGCATTAAATAATAAATAATTTCTATATGGTTTACTATAATTATATATATATATATTATCTCTTAAACTATCCTTTAATTTGTGGATTTTAGCAAACAAATTTGCCTGCTTAAATCTTATAAAATTGGTTCTGATTTACTTTTTTTAATATTTAAAATATTTAAATAAAATTTGGTATACTATAAAAGTATAAAATAATGCTCAGATATGTTAATTGGAAAATTAGATACCTCTAAAATAGCACATGCAGCTTCAAATTAGCACCATGTGCATCCTGAATTAACGTGAATCTCTATAAATAAATATAAAAAAAATAAAAAATAATAAATAAAAAGTGCACTAAACTAGGGCAGTGTTGTACATGGAACAGTTGGAATATTAAAACATTTTGGAAACAATTTTATAAATTGAAATTACTTAAAATTTTATTAAGGGCGCTAACATTTATTAGGTAATATTTTAGGGGGTAGGGGGGTCAAGAAAAATCTTACCTTAGTTAAATTTGATTGGCCAAAATTCGATTTATAGATCTTACCTGGGGGTGGAGGAGTAAGCCCCTATAGTAAATGGATATTAGATAATAAATGTCAGCGCACTAAGATAATCTAATTAAATTTTTTTAAAAATGTATTTAGCACCTAAAAAATGGGAAATTCTAGGCATCTCTGGCCAGAGATGTTTAGCTTATATATCTCTGGCCCAAAACTATGTCCGATTATATAATTTAATTAGGGTTAGGGTTATATAAAGTTAGGGCAAAAGCATGTTATATAAGCAAAATCTCCTTCCTGACACTTTTAGTTAGTGCCCCGAAATAGGTTTAAATAGCCGTTTTTAATATTTTTCATATTTTTTACTTTTCCGTACTTTTTGTTGTTGTTTTTGTTTTGTCAGACTGATACGCAATGATCATTCTTTGTGCTACATGAAAATGGCTATCATGTAATTACTTTGCATTTTAATTGGCTTTTGGGACCGAAATATTATCATTAGGCATCTCTGGCCAGAGATGCCTAGAAATTTCCCTAAAAATATATACTGTAATTATTAGGGTTCTGCAATTTGATTTGATCTTCAAATATTTGAATCAAATATTTGATCAAATTCAAATTCAAATTTGATTATATTTGATTGATCAAATTCAAATATGGCCAAATTTGATTTGATTTGACAAATATTTGATTTGATTTGAAAATTACTATTAAAAATTCAAATTCAAATCAAATTCAAATTCAAATATTTGAATCAAATCAAATTCAAATCAGGGTCAATTTGATTTAATCAAATTCAAATTGACCCAATATTTGATTTGATTTGAATTTGAGAAACCCTAGTAATTATATATTTTTTTATATTAATTTATTAATTATTAAGACTTGGGACTATACATGAGGACGAAAGCATTTCGGGTTCTAAAACCCGAAATTAAAATTTGAAGACGAAATTGTTTTTGATCTATTTTACTTGAAAGACGAAATTATTTGATACTTTTTTTGAATAGACGAAATTATAAGGAACATATCTATATAAATTTTATTTGCTCTTCCTTATAAAAAATTTTAATTTTCTCTAATGAAGACAAAATAGGCCTTTTTCAAAAATCAATTTCGGTGGCATCACTACTTGGGACTTAGTTAGGACACTTAGAATACTAGAATGTTAGAACTTTGGAACATGGCAAAAAAAGGCTAGAACAGCAAAAAATGTACAACACTAATTAGATGTATAAATCTTATTTCAATATAACATATATATATACTATTATCACAAAACAGTTTTAAACAGTAGTTTGGACAATTTTGACCAATTTTGAACAATTAAATCAAATAAAATTACTTCATATCGGTTGATTTTTGGAATACCCTAAAAATTTTGGGGTTCAAATAATATATATAATGATCTGCATATATATATTATTCTGTATGATGTAATACATGAAATAGTGATTATCAACTGATTAAATCAGTTGATTTTTTTTTTTATTAGTCTTGTCGTTACTAGAGCCGTTGCTTGAATTCGGTGTTGTCGTCATTACCCGGCTTTGTCGTTGGTGCCTTGGTAAATTGTCATTTCGGCTTCGTCATTGGTGCCTTGGTGAATTGTATAGTTATGGCTTCGTCGTGGTGAGCTGTGTATTGTCATTTTGGCTTTGTCGTTGGTGCCTTGGTAAATTGTCATTTCGGATTCGTCATTGGTGCCTTGGTGAATTGTATAGTTATGGCTTCGTCGTGGTGAGCTGTGTATTGTCATTTTGGCTTTGTCGTTGGTGCCTTGGTGAGCTGTGTGTTGTCATTTCGACTTTGTCGTTGGTGCCTTAGCAAGCTGTGTGTTTGTCATTTCGGCTTTGTCATTGGTGCCTTGATGAGCTGTGTGTTGTCATGTCGGCTTTATCGTTGGTGCTTTGGTAAGTTGTATGTTGTCTTCTCAGCTTCGTCGTTGGAACTTGGTGAATTGTGCTATTATCGCGTATGGCGTTTAGGTTTTGCTTCTTGTATATTGGTCGGGTCTAATTCATAGGGGGTCTGATATGTGGGGTCGTTTATACGGCAGTTTTACGGTAGTTAGTGATTAAATGTAATTTTTTTTTTAATAAATAAAGAATTTTTTGTCATACAAATTTCTTTTTTTAATAAAAATTTGAATCCATAAGAGCTAATTTTTTTGAACGGTTTCACAGGATCCTGTCTAAGTTAATTGAGCCTAACTAAATCTGGTGCAGTTAAACATTAATTATATTTATTTTCGATCCATTAAAGAATGTTTTTTTCTTTGACAAATAAACGGTTTAATATTTGATCAAAAATTTCACGAGCAAGAAGTTGTATATTCCATATTAAAAAAATTAATAATAAAAAAATGAAAAAGTTTTAAACATTTGAAAGCTTACTCATTTATTTTTTTTTTATACGAATTAATATAATTAATATAATGTAATATGTGTAGTATAATAATAGTTTAATAGAAAATAGAAAATAGACAAAGTAATAATAACAAAACCGGTCATGTCCAGTATCTAGTTTAGATACAATAACCTGTAATTAAAATATATAGCGCAAACCCAAACCCAAGCAAAATATGTATCGTGAAACCCAAGTAAATATATATACTGTGAAACTCATACTAAATATATATTATAAAACCCAAGCTAAATACCAAATTGCTAATACTAATTGAAGCCCAAACTAAATATATGTCGCAAGATCTAAACAAAACTAAATATGTGCCACAAGATCTAAACAAAAGCTAAGTGCGCATCGTGAGATCTAAACAAACTAAAAAAGTTAAACTTTGTAAAGTTTAAATTTTTAAAAAATTTAAAAAACAACTTTTAATTTAAAATTAACTTCTCTTACTTTTTATTAAATTCGATTCTTTCTAAAAAAGCTCATGGGTTTTAAGGTAGGCTCATGGGTTTTACTATATTCTCTAGAAGAGACCACAAATTTGACATGTGATTTTGGGGTATGTTTTTTATTTACATTCAATCAACATGTGACTTTTTGCAGATCATTAAATACTAAATTAAGGTCCAATTCCATAAATCGACCAATATGTAAAATTTTATTTTTATTTTTTTTTAAGATAAGGTCTTGCTTATATCTTTATTGGGTAATTTATATAAGTAGTTATATATAGTACAGTTAGTTCCCCTAAATGCATATTGTTAGGACTGGCACTGAGACATGCATTTAGGAGGGGTGCAATTAGGGAATAGCCAATAATATTATAGAAAAAATTATGATCATATGTGCATATAGCCATTTATTATATATATACACGTATATATGTACTATAACTGTTACTTTTGCAGTTTTATATGCTGTATTAATTAACAAATATTTTACTAATTAACAGTTACATTTGCCTGACCTGTAAGTATTTATTTTTTTTTTAATATTAAGGTGACCACTTAGGTACCCTAGCACTTTATTGGTCCAAGCAGGTTGGCCTAGTCAATATGACTGTGCCATATATTACATTTGTATAACGAGAGTACAACTAGCCACACGTACAACTTTTGGTTGTCTAATTTAAGTAGTCCGCCCAAAGGTTCTACACTAGATGCCATACCTGCAACCCAACTAGGGGATTGCCTATTTAAACTCTCTAGCTTCTACCCATGTTCAATGTTCCTTCCAATATACCCTTTCGAGTAATTCACTATTAAAAGTACCCTAAGGCTTTAGCCAAACACCTATTGAAGGGCATTTGCCCCTGTGGTAAACCTGGTAAAGTGATACCTGCCCCCTACAGGTATTCACCTACACTTTCGGTAACTTACGCATTTACCGAGGCAAACAACTTGCAGTCAGGAGTTACCCTGCAACTGCTACCATTACCTACTACTGCCCTTGTGGAGTTCACTAGACCCCAGTACCTGGTCAGTCACTCTTTGGATCATTTTCCCCAGTTATCCCAGACTACCAATCCAGTTGGCCGGAAGGATCGGTCTGCCAGGCTTTAGGTACTTAAGGTCTCCCTTTCCTTGGTTCATGCTTTTATAACACATGACCTTTTCCTCTGGTACGACTCCGGCGGCAGGTTGGTAGGCCCCCTTTGCTATAAAGGCTCTTGCCTGTTCAGTTTTCCGATCAGTCACCACTAAGATCCTTTTCCCTGGTACCGTCGAAAGTCTAGCTACCTCTCCACTCGGGACTTGCCAAATGGGTTTTTGTTTCTCCGGTTCCTTGGATTTGTCTGTGTAATGAGACACAATTTCGCCCGAAAGCTCCCATTCGAGATGGTAACCAAGGACTACAGGTAGTGTACCCAACCGATCGACAAGACACAGTTACCAGAACACAGGTCTATTTTTTAAAAGCGTCGCCAGTGGGATTTGAACTCTAGACCTGCCACTTGGGGTGACAATTTACCAACTTCCCTAAGTCGCCACATCCTATCCTGTAAGTATTTATTATGAGATTACAAAAATCACAAATAAATTAAAAAAACTTTTTTAAAAATTGGTTTAAGCAACTTAATGTTCATTTTTTTTTTTTAAACTGGTGATCCTGCTTTTATTAAAGGAGAGTATAAAAAAACTTTACGTAGTTTCAGTTACAAATAATATACTAACTACAGGGCTACTAACTAGAATCCTCCTATATCTAATAAAAACTCACTCGATACCAAAGTACCTAGGTGCGACCTGCCGTGACAACTAGTTCTTCTTCTACAGGTTCCTGCAACTCACTACAAATATTTTATATTCTCCGATTAGCTGCTGTTAGCCTTGTTAAGGCTGCCTTTTTTTTTAAATCCTTCTTACCTAGCTTCAACAATGGAATAATTTTACTCAAATCCATCACAGAAATGAAAAATGAAAAGTAAAATTGAAATATAAAGGTGAGTATAAAAATGGGGGACTACTAAAACGAAATACCAAATAAAATAAACCAAATTAAAAGAAACAAGATGAGAAAGACAAAGGAAAAACTAGTCTTAACAAAATGAAACAAAGTGTAAAGAAGTAAAAATTATATAATACTATATAGAAACTCTACTCCAGTATTATATATACAAAATCTATTTAAGAAAAAGAAAAACAAACCAAAAAGAAAGCACCTTGTATCAATGGTTGTAAGAAATTTCTATGCGCAGTTCAAAACATCTCTGACACATTATTTACTGTTTACACGCAGCTAATGGCCCACTCGTGACATCGACACCAAACCGGTAAGCATTCTTGATTTGGAAGGAATAAACACTGCTGATCTTTTGAAGGGGGTAAGCCAAAATACCCACTTTGTTAAAATTTCGAAAATACCAAAGGAGCGAAAGGGGAGTATACCAAGTTGTAAAGACTTGAAAGAGTTACGCTATACAGAATATAATATCTAACCAAGCACTTTTGTATATTTTTACATCCAAAAACCTTGACAAAACTATCTACTACTTCTTCACTTGGTAGTTTTCCAGACTTCTGCTGAGAGGCCTCACTTAGGTGAGTTCTCTTTTTCAACTCTATTTCAGTAACGACCTTTGGATTCCATTGAAACCAAACACTCAGTGAATGGCCTTGAGCCCAGCTGCTGAAAGTGGAGTTTTGTTGCATGTTACATATAATAACTGTATAGTTTTTGTAGATCAGCTTTCTTGAAAAATTTGGTGCAAGTGATCCACAATTTAATTTTCATTTATTTAACTATGTTTGTTTATTTACTATACATTTCTTAATCTTTTAGTTTTTAGATTAAAAGATAACTGGAACAAACAAGGCACCAAGAGAACTACGAAAACAACTAAGAGCCTAACCATAACAATGACAACAATAATAGTAAGAATAAAAAGAGAAGACAATTACATATAAATGTTCGAAGATTGTCAAGAAAAAAAATGAGTTTTTTTTTAAATTAAGTTTTAAAATTCCGCTAATCTAAAAAAATCTTCAAGTTCTAATTGCTTGAAGGATGTGTTTCAGAATTTTTTAATTAACTTTTGTAGCTTCGATGAAGCTTCATCATATTCTAATTAGATGTTTCACCAAAGTCCTGCTAAAAGAGGTATTGTTTAAACAATTCTATAGTATTTGGTGCTTCTCGATGAATAATTTGGTACATTTTATACTATTATTATTCTCTTTATAATCACTATTATTTATTTCAGGTTCTATACTAGTAAGGGGCATGCTATTTATTACGTAATATTTTTTACTTAGTAGCTATCACTACCCATGTATAGTATAATCATTTTATCTAATACTGATTGATTAATATAATATATAGACGTGATCACTACCTCTGACCATGTATCTATGATAAAAATTACATAATAAATAGCATGCCCCTAACTAGATCTACAATTTCTTGATTGTCCAATACTTCATTTGTATCATTTTCTTCTAAATAGTTGATATAATTATCAAGATCCATTATATTTCAAAGGTGAAGTACTTTAATATCTGTATACAATTCTTTTATCAATTTATTATTATCATCAACAACAAATTTTTTATTATCATCAGGTACAAGTTCCTTACCATTAGTTATAAGTTCTTTATTATTTTGAATGACCAGAAGAATTTTAGTATATCAAAAGCAATTATACACTATATTTGGTGTTACTTCGCTCTATGCATGAACAATATATTTTATAGCAGTAAGAACATCTATCTTATTATCTTCTCCCAATTCATACTGATCAAGCAACCATTTTATAAAATAACTATAATAATGATGCTTGAAAGATATAATTATTCTGGCATTTATAGGTTGTAGACAAGATGTTGTATATAGAAAAGGGTGTAAATGATTGTATTGCAAAGGTTTAAATTGCTATAGAAATGAACTTTTGTACCATCCAGAAAAGAATCACTTTGTGACCAGTTATTTTTAAGTTAAAATCATCTGTATTGGTACAAAATGCTACAATTAATCATTCTTTATTCTTTTTCTTACTTTTAAAATGAATATATACAAGATTGGTATCTGGTTCGAGGCTAGAAAAAAACAAGAAAAAGTTAAAAAAAGATAAGTATTAAGATTTTCTTCATTTTTATTACTGATAAAATAATCCAGTTTCATCTATATTATAAATATATTTTAGATCGTATTTTTTTAAAAGTTTTCTTAATTTGGAAATAGCAGTTGCAACAACATTTTTATCTACAGAAGCCTCTTCACTGCGTTTTGTTATTTGTCCCAAGCTGTGCCATTTTTTAAACTTATATAACCAGCTATGAGAAAACTTAAAATTACCTTCAGGTATATTTAATCTTTGGGCAAAAGATTTTGCTTTTTTGACCAAAATTGCATTACTTAATACAATTTTATTCTGGTTTTGTAGAATCTATTCAAGTAATATATTTTTGAGATCTAGACAATAAACCGTCCTTTGTTTTTTTACAGATAAATTATTTTCAATATCATCATTACTTCTTAACAATCAACCAATAGTGCTTTAATGAATTTTAAGACTGAGTTTTTTTATTCAACTAGCAAGATCAATATGGCTAATACTAGAATTTTTTTCTTTATATACAATAATCTCCTTTCTTTGTTCATTATTAAAAATAGTTTTATCTTTATGTTTTTTAGAAGGCATTTTGAGTTATTATTAGTTGTATTTTTAAACAAATAGCGAACAAACATTTTATATACTGTAAATTCTCAAAATAGTAGCATCTGTATGTTATTTTGACTATGTATGTTATTTCAAATATGCTTATGGGCATTATTTTGAGATCAGGTAAATACTCAATACTTGCTCTTTGAAGTGCACTAATTTGGAACATGCAAGAGCATTATTTCAAAACCATCTAATCTATTTTTAGAGGCATAATTTTTGAAATAATATTCCTGCCTGCTATTTCACGATTTACGGTAATACTATAATGTATCATTAAATTTTTTTTTAACTATAGGGCCATATATCTGTAGTATGAGATAATTATATATTCATAATAGTTATTTTAGAGACAATGAAATTTCTATTATTATGACTATTATGAAACATAATTATACCAGACAATTTAAAGAATAATCTAAATATGTATCTTTCTAATTTTTATCAATAATGATTATTGCTATTGATATTTTTTAATAACTAACCATAATCAATTTTTTATGAAATATGAATGTATAACAAAGATGAAATATAAATAGGTGACAAAGATGAAATATGAATAAATGACAAAGCATGATTGAACAATAATGAACAGTATATAAATAAGGTGACAAAGTATAAATAGAGGACAAAGGCAATAAAGCATGAACAGGTTAACAAAGCATGGATTGGGTAATAAGTATGAATGGGGCAACAAAGCATGAATAGGCAATGAAGCATAAATGGGCAACAAAGGCAATAATATATAATACTATTAGTATAATTTATTAAATAAAAAAAGTAACAATTATAATAATACAATTAATATTGCTATAGTACATAATAATTGTACTTTTTTTATATATAAAAATCAAAAATTTTGATAGTTATCGATCATATAAGTGTATTTATGGAGAGACTTTATATTATAATGGGCCAAAAAATAGCATGTTTGTACAAAATAAAAAACACGCATTTACTTATAAGTCCTATGGTGAGCCACTAGTGAGCCTATACTTCTATTGTGCATTTAAGGAGGAGTAGCATTTAGAGAGTAGCATTTAGAGATGTCTGACTGTATATAAACAACTTAAATCGTACAGAAACAAATATAGTCACTTTTCTCTAATCCAGCTCTCTATATACTGAACTCTTGATAATCTGAACTAAAACTTTCAAAACAAAATATTATATATATATTTTCTTTGGATATATCGAATTAATATAATAAATTTGCTATTTCAGATCCATCAAATTAACATAATAAATTTGCTATTTAAGATCTGAACTCAAATTAATTAGTATATATATTGTGCTTCAGATTAATCCTTGCATTAAATTGATACTGATCTAAATTAGATTCGGGTTAGGGTAAAATTACAGTAAAGTAAAAAGTTAGTTTAGACCAGTTGTTGCCAAATATTTAATACTGGTTAATGATAGTCATCTGACATGTATCAAATTCAATATGATGCAAGTTTAATCTGAGACACAACATATATTCTTTTATTTAAATAAATTTATGTTGTATTACAAATAAAATTTATTCTATATAATTAATTGTTCAGCTGATGCTGAAATTTTGACCTACTTTGATATGAAATTTTAAATTTTTTTTGTAGTGATTTTTTCGTTTTTGTCTTATAGGGTTAGGGTGAGCTTTAGGAGTAGATTTGATATTTAAAAAGTATTTGTGGATGTTAGAAGGGCTTATAGTTTCAAATCGAGATCCCAAATTTCAGCATCAGCTGCAATATTAATTAAACTAGCATTCTGATTTAGCATATCTGCTGATCTGTAAAATACCCTAAAAATTATGATAGTCCTAAATTTGACATATACTCGTCAATTATTTGACAATTAAATTAACCAATTAAATTTATATATACCGACACATATTTTTCTTTACTTGTTAAATAGTACAAATTTATTTGTTATACAGTATATACTAGTATATATTTTTTTTTTTACTTGTTAAACGTAATACAAAAAAATAAAGAAATAAATAAATAACAATAACTAATAATAATTTTTGTTTATTTTAAAAAACATGAACTCTAACAATAATAACGTTAAAAAAAAAGAAATTAGTAAAGAAAACTCCAACTATCCTAAAAGCAAAATAATTATATATAAAACTCCTAAACGTAGTTATAAATATAATATTATTGAGCCAGGTTTTTACCCTTCAAAAACTTATTTAGTCTATACTTTAAAACCAAATGCATATAAAATTCCCAATGAATATATAGATGAAACTACATATGGAAAAAAGAGGAAAAAACTATAACCTGTTCGATAAATTATATAGATAATCGGCCCTACTATACAATTAAATTTGGATCAAATTCTGATGATTTTATATCATCAAATTATTCCCCAACTGCAGCAGCAAATGCTTATCTTAAAGCATATAATATAAAAAAAATTGAATATAAACAAGCAAATAATCCGAATATTGTAAGATAAATATTATTTAATTATATTATAATTTATATTATATTTATAATA
>QKWP01001568.1:0-12474 GCA_003550325.1 Gigaspora rosea
TTTTTTTTTTTGTACTGTTTGAAGGCGTTAGTGCAAGGTAAACAAGAAAAATTTTTTTGTATTGTTTGTATTGTTTGTCAGATAGCGATAGGTTACACTCACAAACAAAGATTTACGTACGTACGTAACGGCAGGTAACACACGCATGCAAAGTGGTACGGTACATCAAGAAGGTCGATCAAGGTGATTCGGCTCTTTAGTCTTTAGTTCGGAGATACGGGTTACTGATCGAAGCTTTATCACATGATATTTGCGTGTTTTGATTGGTCCACAGGCCAGAGATATATAAGTTATATATCTCTGACCAGAGATGCTTAGAAATTCCCAATTATATATTGTTGTTTTAAAAATTTTTAGAACTCAATATTGGTAGCAGTTTAACAAAAAAAATCTCAATTATTTAGTAAAAAACTATTATAGTATCTACTATTACTCAGCTTTGAAAAAAATATTTTTGTACTAATTGTAAAATCCTATTGGATTATTAAAACTAACTACTATATATTAAATTAATAAATACACATTATACAAATTATTTTTTTATATATTTTGTTTAATTTTTGTAGTTTTTATTAAATATAAGAAGTTTTTAGCCTAATTAAATACAAAATTTGGCATGACTATTAAAATTAAAAGTGATAATTTAATTGATTAAATTACTTTATTAGGTTTTAAAAACCCAAATAGCTAATACAGAAGTTATATTACATGTTTAGCAAAAATCTTTAAAATTTGAAAAGCAAAAAAACAATTTTTGCAATTATCTTGGCATTCAAAATGGTCAAATTTGAATAAATTTTTTTAAAAATAAAGCTCTTAGTAAAGTGTATTTAACAAAAAAATGGTTATTAAATTCTAATTACTAAATCAAAAATTATTTAAATAAATATAGTTTTGTCATTTTTACAGTACCGGACAGCGAAAACCATCCATTTTTTTCGGCATTGTTTAAAGTCTAATAACTTCACGACAAGTAATTATTTTAAAAATCCCTCTTACAAATTTTTTATTTGTAACCTAAACTACAAATCTGTAAGACAAATTTTTGATATCTTGCTTTTTAAAAAAGTTATAAGGGTTTAAAGTTCAGCAACTTTAATAGTAAAGCAAAAATTTGGCACAGGACAATCGACCAATCAGATTGATGCTAATTACGTGCTTGTGATTTGATTGGTTAATATTTATTATTAAAAATCTAAAATTTGGCGCTTATTATATAAAAAAATTATTTTTATATTTTTAACCAATCAAAATTTTGTTATACAAAAATTAGCCAATCAGAATTGTTAAAAAATTTTCAAATTTGGCACCTTAAAAAAAAATGGATGGTTTTTGCTGTCCGGTACTATAGCAAATTAAATTAAAATTGGTCAAAATCCAGTTATGACCTAAATGAGATATATTTGGAATCCTGTTTTTATATAGTTTACTTTATAGATCTTATTAGGTTTTATACAATTATTCTATAAATTTTATAGTTATTTTAATAATTACAATATTTTAACTATAAATTTTTGCTATATTTATTTATTTATTGTAACAGATTAAAATAAAATCAGATTAAAATAAAATATGTATAGTATAAAAAATTGACAGAGCTACTGAAAAATCAAAATTTTTAGAGCACATTTTTTAGGGTTAGGGGTTAAGGTTAGTGGTTAATTTTAAAGTAGAGTTTATATTAAACAAGTATAAATTTTAAAGAGTTAAATAGAAACTTATATTTTATTTTAATCTGATTTCATTATAATATGTAGTATTTATTAAATATATATACTTATATTAAAATTAGGGTAGTCTTATCCTAAACCCGGGGTTTACACTAATAAACTAAACCCAAAAGAGGTCTATGTTAAGACAATTAATTTAATCCTAGACCCATATTTAACCAATCAAATTTAGTCACATGACAAATATAAATTGGGCAGTGACCCCTCGCCATGCCGATCCTCATGATCGGCCAATCAAATTTGGTCACGTGACGATAGTTCAATCATCAAAAAAAAAGAGAAAGTTTCCGGACACCTCCGATCAAAATCGGTCATGTACATCAATATTTTTATAACTCCAAAAAAAATTAAAAAATAAAAAAATAATATAAAAAAAAAAAAAAAATTAAAAAAAATTTTTATTTATAATACATTATATTTATTGAAAAAAAACAATTGCGTAATAAACGTGTAATGAATGCATAACAAATACGCATAACGAATCTTTCCATCACCATTCACAAGACCGTTACGCCATAATGACTTCATTAATTCATGCATAACCGGTTTCAATTGTTCTTCTCTCGCGTACCCTTTTCAAAGTTCTTCCATCTTTCCTTCCCGGTGCTTGTTTTCTAATTAACTCGATTCTTAGAAAAAAAGCAAAGTTAGAAAATCAAAAAAATTACAAAAACTAAATCTTGAACGTACTACCTAAAAGCCCTAACCGTTTACCTACTTGCTACCGGTTTGATCAAATTTGCAAGAACAAAAGACAAACATACAAGTTAGTAAACCAGAAGAAAAAAAAAAAAAAAAAAAAAGACTTACAAAACCTCTACAAAATATTTCACCACGGCTTGAACATCATTCTGAAGAAAAATCCTACCCACTTACCCACATACGAATTCACAAGAAAAAAAAGCAAAGATAAAAGTTAGTAAACCGGGTAAGAAATTAAAAAAAAAAAAAAAAAAAAAAAAAAAAAAAAAAAAAAAAAAAAAAACTTACCAAATCCTGAACGAAAGACACTAAAACCAGCTTGAACGTGAATGCTTGAGGAAATTTTAGGTGCTTATTGACCTAAAAATTACCAACGCGTTTATATTAAAAAACAAAAAAAAAAATCAAAAAAAAAAGAAAAAAAAAGAAAAAAACGAAATACATAGGCGAAATCCGGGAACGTACGAGACACAGACAAGCGCGCAGTACCAAAAAGAAATCACAACACCGGGATCGCACGAACACACAGACAAGCTGAAAAGAAATCCACAACACCGGGACCGCACGAAACACACAGACAAGGTGTGCAATACCGAAAAGAAATCCACAACACCGGGAACACACAAAACACTTATTACCGATAAAGCGCGCAACACAAAAAGAACGAAATTTTAACACAGAAGTTCACCAAAGAAACATAATGGAAAAGACGTAAACTATGCACAAACCTTACAAAGCCACGAGCCCTAACAATTAACTTTACACTAACTTCGTTACGGCACCAACGACGGTTCCCACGACAGCTTCAGGCTTTTGAAGTGGCTCCAAAGACGGTTCCAACGATGTCTCCAGCGACGGCTCCAACGACGGCTCCAGTGACGCTCTAATAAAATAACAAAAAAAAATTAAACGTTAATAAATAAAAAAAAAATAAAAATAAAATTTAAAAAAAAATAATAATAAAAGCTTATCTGATTGGCCGATCTGTCATGAGGTCTAGAATAAAAAAAAAATTTTAATATAAACCTCTATGAGGTTTATATTATTAACGTAAAACCCGGGTCTAGGTTAAGGTTTTTCTTAAAATTATTACAAAAATATATTACAAAAAGACAAATAGATTAGTAGATATGATTACACTACCTAATCATATAATATTTATACTACTACTAAAATTTAAAAGAATATATCACTACTATTATTACAATTAGTTTTACAACTGCTATTACAATTGACTTTACAAATGTTCTCACAAATGCTCTTACAAATACCCTTCAAATTCTTTGGCAATACCTTTGGATTTAGATAAGATGTAGGTTGAAATTTTCAAACATATAATAATTGAAAATTTTTTTATTTTTTATTAAGATTAGGATTAGAGTTCTATATTAGAATTAAAAATTAGAGATTCTATAGTAAAATTATTTAAAAAAAACTTTTTGTAAGAGCACTAAAGGTAGTTTTTTATATAATTTTTAGAGAATCAAGCAAATTTCAATAAAGCATATGGGGTGGAGTCAATAGAAATGGGACAAATTTATTAAATAGATTTGTTCCATTTCTATTGACTTCACCCCATATATTTGTTTTAAATTTTTCTATTTGTGCAATATTAGAGATTGGAATTGTTAATCATTTAATTGCCTATAATCATTTATTTATGTTATATAGTTAAACAAGTAAACAATTTTATAACCAATTAAAAACCATTAAATTATTCACTTAATCGCTTTTTAAATCTTATATAATTAACCATTTAATGGCCATTTAATGCCTTATATGGAGACAAAAAAATATACGCGTAGTAAATAGCATATGCATTTAATAACTAGAATTTATAACTATGTTATATAGGGCCAACAAATATATAGTACACACATTATTATATCAGTACTTAGCTTAAGGTTAAGTATAAACAATAAAAAAAAATGATGATGATAAATTACCAATTCATAAGTAAAGATAAGTATTATGATGAAAGTATAACTGACAGAATATTTCATGTTTAAATAAACAAAATTGAGCGATTTATAACTTTGGTTTATCTTAGAAAAAATCAAAAAATAGTTAAATCATATATGCTTATCTTAATCAAGAATAAAAAGTTCATCGATATTTCTGTAATACAGAATAAGCTGGTATTAAAGAAACATAATAATTGTGACAGTCATAATAGAACCAGATTAAAATAAAATATGATATTATAAAAAAATTGACAAATTACTAAAAAATAAATTTTTTTGGATGCATTTTTTAGAATAAAGGGTTAAAGTTAGAGGTTAGTTTATATTAAACAAGTATAAGTGGGTTTTAAAAGGTTAAAAGGTTAAATAGGAAATATAGCTTCATTTTAAATTATAATTCATGACAATAATAAATAAAATTATAATACACCAAATTGGAAGTGATGATACTAGGAAATGTGGGTAAAGTAGCGGACTTGTAAATACTAATCAGCAGCTGGGAAGAGACGTACAAAAACCAGATCGGCTATATAAATGGGAATATGGTAGGCTCTAGTAGGTTTAGGTCGTGGATAAATAGTCCAAGTCTCGGTACTTAGTAGATAAGTATAAAGATTGTAAAAGCAGCAATGTGTAATAATCAATATACATTTAATAAAGACCAGAGGCAAGACCTTACCTTAACAATAAAAAATAAAAAAATAAAAAAATAAATAAAATTATAAGTTTAAAATCTTGTAGGTTTTATCTGGCTAAACTTGTTAATGATATACGTTCAAATAAGCAAAGATAAATAAATGATATAGTATGTAAAATTTGTATAATATTATACTAAAATTGGAATTTGATAATGCATTTTAATTTTAGTAAACAAATAAACGTTAATACAAAAAATTAAATTAACTTCTTTTTTTAACAATAAATATACAAGATAACAGTAATGAAAACCAGGTGGATGATTTAGAAACTAATAGTGAACTTGAAAATGGTTATAATAGTAATTAAACAGGACCTTCTTCTAAATCATTATCATCTCAATTAAAAAATAATAAAAAACTGCTAGTTTATCTAAAAAAAAAAGTGTAACTGTATAGACTAATAACATCATATTAATAGTGAGTTATACCATTAGACTATCATTATTGTTAAACATTTAATAAAGTTTTTATACAATTGCAATTAAATAGGTAAATAATTATTAAATAGTTATATGATTATGATTAATCGATTAAATAATTATTGATGATTAACCGCATAATTTATAGTTACATAGTGCGATAGCTAGTGCGATTAAACAGTTAACATAACCAATCTCTATGCAATATTATACCAAATTGCAATTATCTATTGGATAATTTGCTGCAGATCATTATATGATTAGAAGATTTTATCTATATCTTGGTCTATTTATGCTTTTGCAAATGCTCTCTCAACAATTCCTACAAATACTTCTTATTTACAAATACCAACTAATTTTTTAAATTTTTTGTTACAACTATTAACTAATTTATTTTTATATTTTTCTAATATTCCCCTTTACAAGTTTTATCAAATAATATTTCATACATACTACTAAATATCTTTTTACAATTATTATCACTTATCTTTTTACAACTATATTTTATACTATTTTTGATTTTGCCTAATTTATTATATGGGGTGCAGACAATAGAAACAGCCCATTTTTACATATATCTTATTTTGAGATAATTGAGTTTAATCATTTGTTTTGATTTTTGGACTGATCCGGGATGAATCAAATTTCATGATTTTGATTGGTTAAAGGTAGCAGGTGACTATTAGATAATCTCGTGATGTGTTGGCTTTATGAAGCCTCGTTTAATTTTTCTTTTACATTATTTTAATTTTTTATTATGCAAACCGACTTTCGTTTATAATTGAAAAATGTTAATTATGTCAAAATTTATATGAATTTAATAAAAACTTATTTTTCAAAAAAATGTAAAAATGGGCTGTTTCTATTGTTTGCACCCTATATGGATTAACAAATTTTTTCAAAATATGTTTCCAAATATGAAAAATTTTTGATAAATTAGATAAAACTAAAAATTTAAATAGAGAAATTTTAGCTTGTTTATTAAAGTTTCAAAATTAAGCTATTCAAGTTAAGTGGATATATAAATTACCTAATAAACAACTTGAATTGGTTAAAATTGCAAAAGCCAAATAGAAAATTGTATTATAAAAGGCTTCTAAAGAGTATATTCAATAAATAGTATTTACAATAGGTTCTCAAAATACATACTATAGTAATTAAAAACAAAAAAAAAATTGAAAATAATAAAACTTATTGTTTAGTTGGCTTTATGTATTAGTTCAAATATAAACATTGAGATATATAGTCACACTTCCATATAATTACACTCTTTGGACCCAGAAATCTAGTGACTATATAGGAATATAACTATATAAATTTTTTCTATAAAATCACTTTAATATAAAAAATAAATTATAGTGAATATATAAAATTAATTGTAATATTTAATCAAACTTTAGTATTAATTTCTCAATAACCAATAATCAAAAAAAGCTTAAATTTTTATTATATATAATATCCATATTCCTTTATAATATATTAAAATTTTAGCTAAATTGGATTGATAGTTCTTGAGAAATTGCTTGTACATAATAGTTAATTTTTTTAAAAAAATTGATTATCATATACTAGCAATATCTCAAGAACTAACAATCCAATTTAGCTAAAATTTTAATATATTACAGAGAAATATTAATATTATCTATGATATAAATTTGAGTCTATTTGAATTATTGGTTATCAAGAAAATTAATAACAAATTTTGCTTAAATCTTATAAATTTTTTAGCATATAAAACTTCTAAGATTTAATCAAATTTCAATATCGATTTTCTTGATAACCAATAATTAAAATGGTTTTAATTTTTTACTATAGATAGTATAAATATTCCTTTATACAATATTAAAATTTTAGCTTAATTAGATTGTTTTTCCTGAGATATTGCTTGCATACAATAATTAATTTTTTTAAAAAAATTGACTATTATTTACAAGAGATTTCTCAAGAACTATTAATCCAATTAAGCTAAAATTTTAATATAGTATAAAGGAATATTGATACTATTTATAGAAAAATTTGAACCTATTTTAATTATTGGTTATTGAGAAAATTGATATTATACTGTTAGTAAATTTGCTATTAAAAATGTAATATTATAGACAATAGTTATTATTTAAAACAAAGCTTTAAATTAGAATTGTGATTTTATAGAAAATTGTGCTTTTTTTTTTTTTAAGGTGAGGTCTTGCTCATATCTTTATTAGTAATTTAATAAGTTACTACAAGAAGTACACTGATTAACAAATTACATGCAAGAATGGGAGCTCAGACTAGTTTATCTGCGATCTAAACCTACTAGAGTGGTCAAGACTCACCTAGTTTAATAGAAAATTGTGCTTTTATAAAAATAAATTATTTATATTTGTAAAATTTTGTGATAGTACTTATATAGAAATTGTGCTGTTATAGAAAGAAATTTAATATAAATATAATTGGGACCAAATTTTAAGTGATTAAATAGAAAATATGACTATGAAGAAGGTGACAATATAGGAGTGCGACTGTAGTAGATTTTACTTATTTTCTTTTTGACTTTAATAACATAAAAAAATTTTATTAAAAATTTTATTCACAATCTAAGTCATATTAAACAAAGTTATAAAAATATAAACTTTAAAGTATCAAATATGGTTGATAGAATTTTAGAATTGTAAATAATAACAATTAGCTTTAAAAAACTATACAATAAATATTGAACACTAATATTAATGAATTAAATATAAATAATAATGCTTAATAAATATTTTCTAGAAGTTAATTAACCAATATAATATTTTTTTTAACTTTTTAATAGTTTTACTGGTACTTTATTAGTAAGTTCAAATAAACAAATCTAAAATTGATTTATATATATAAACCCTATACCAAGATATGATCTGTTACACCAACTTATATGTGAGCTAAAAGATTTAGTTAGCTCTGTCAAAAGACTACAGTTGAACCTCTATAAATGCAACCTCCATAAATGCAATACCTCTCTAAATGAACATTTTTTTCTTTTCTGTAAGATGTTATTAGTACTAAATAACATTCTATATTCTGTAAATACACATTCTTTTAAATAATATTTTATATTACACTAACCTTCCTAAATGCATGTAGCCAATCAAATTTTAGTATTTAAAATAGGTTATTGTCCGGAGCGAAGCAGAGGACACTCTGTTTTTACGTCTGTATTTATACACAAAATCACATGAATTTTGTCTGTTCGTTTTTGATTGGCTGCAAATCACGATTATTGATTGATTTTTTATGCTCCAGACACACAATCTTATGCATTACCTAGTACAGTTTTAGTAAAAGTTATACAAACTTAATGATCAAATTTTTAAGCTGCAATTTAATTGGCTATTTCTAAATGCAAACCTTCCTAAATGCACATTGTAGACTTGTTCTATGAGTTGTATTTATAAAAGTTTGACTATAATACTTTTAAATTTTTACTATTTAAGTTGCCAAATAGAATATTTATATCCAATAAAAAAATTAAATATAATAAAAAAAAAAAAAAGAATATAAAAAAAAGAGAAAAAATCTAACTAAATCTAAACAAATAACCAAAATTATATAAAAGAAAAAGAAACAAAAATAAAAAAAAAAAACAAAAAGGTAATAGCAAAACTAAAAAGTATACTATTAAAACCCGTACAAAATTGTAAAAATTTTATAATACTAATAAACAAATAAGTTTTTACTCTAAATCCATTTATGTAGTGCCTCAGATTAGAACTTGCATTAGATTGAATCCGATATATATCAGATGACTATCAATTAACTAGCATTAAATGATTAGCAACAACTGGCCTAAACTAATTTTTAACTTTATTGTGATTTTACCCTAACCCTAATCTAATTTAGGCCGGTGTCAATCTGATACAAGAATTGATCTGAGGCACAACATATATAAGTAAAAACAAAAAAAAAACTCTTATAATAATGTAGAAAACCTTATATTCAATAGAATATTCTACAGTCAATCCTCCATAGATACAACTTGTAGAAACAAGCCTATAATGTGCATTTAGGGAGATTTGTATTTAAAGAGAGCCAATTAAATTGCAGCTTTAAAAATTAGATCACCAAGTTCATATAACTTTTACTAAAAACTGTATAACCTATTTTAAATACTAAAATTTAATTGGCAAGGGTGTGGTAACTTAGGGAAGTTGGTAAGTTGCCACCCCTCAAATTCCACTGGTGATGCTTTGAAAAAATAGACCTGTGTTCTGGTAACTGCTTTTCGTTGATCGGTTAGGTACATTACCTGTAGCCTTGGTTGATTATCTTGAATGGGAGCTTAGACAATATTAGTATATTAATATTTATAATTTATATTATAAATATTAAAATTTTAATTTTATAATACTTATGACCTCTCTAATTATAAAATCTTCAAAAATATTCCTTATCACAACTTCCTTCAATAACGTCAATAGCAATAATTCCTGCTAATATTAATGCTGGTAAAATTGTGCCTCGAATAAAGACTGTTTTTTTATATGCACGATTATTAATAGTGGAATATCCATACTTTCTAGTACAATTACGTTCGTCTTTGGATGCTTCAAAGAAAAATAAGTTGCTCGGGCTTATAATGATCTGCAATATGTAGATCTAAGCAGCTCATTTCGTTCAACTGCAGCTTTTATAAAATAAAATTATATCAAAATTATTAATAAAAAAAGAAAAAACCTATTTTCGAGTAATGCTACATCGTTGAAATTGATACCCAGTTTCCAGTTATTATCCCATTTCATATTGCAGTTCGTCGAGATATAAATCTACTGTTTTCTTAACTATCTTTTGCAAAATCTAGCAAATTTAAATACATTAGATAATAGGTTTTATAAAATTTTTATTATAAATAAATTTATAAATAAAAATCTACTTTTATATCGTTATTATTAAACAATCTTTTCCCTGAAGCTTCTTTAAACGGATTTTTTATATAATGCCATTTGTTATATGTTGTGTGTTTTTTACTAAAGTTTTACTTATATATAAGGTTTCTGCAAATTCTTGTTTGCTATAACCAGCGTGAGTGAGGTAATTTCAAATCATCGCTAAGAGTCATTTTTGCAGTTTCTACGAAGACATACTTTAAAAAAAAACTTTATTCACACGAAGTACAACCTAAAACAAAATTTATGATAAATATTACTTTTATGGCAATTACAAATAAATCATACAATCGCAAACAATCATGTACAATCATGTACAATCGGTTGCAATCGAACAATCGGGTATGCAGCGATTTACAAATTTGATCAAAAGTCATATCGTTTTGCAAACCGCGATAATGTAAAAAAGTATAATTGGTTTGTGATTGTTATTTCCGTAAAAGTTAAATGTTTATTTAAATATTTCTTCTTACTCATTAATACTAGTTCTCTAGCTCTCCACAATCGAATAAAAAAACACTTCGGAAGCTCTTTTTTCAGCAGTTTTTCTTGAATAGTTTCATTGCAGCCTGAAATAAACATATATGAGAGGACAGTCAAGTAGGAACTAAAATTTTAGTTTTATCTTTATTATTTATTTTTTTTTCTCGTTTTTTATTTTTTTTTTTTTTTAAGGCCACGCAAAGTTAGTTTTTCGTTTTGCATACCCCGCCGACCTCAATTATTCCGTTTTTTTTGCTATTTAATTTTTTCTCCGGTGTGCAAACCGAAAAATTAACTTTGCAAGGCCTTAGATGTGAAAATGAGCTTATTAATTTACAGTAGATTAAAAAAAAAAATCCGGCCCGCCGACTGAAATTTTGGAACACCATGTTATGCAAAACGAAAAATTAACTTTGCGTGGCCTAAATTATTTTTAATTTTCTTAATTTTATTTTTTAAATTATTTATTTTATTTTTTAAATTATTTATTTTATTTTAATTATTTCATTTTATTTTAAATGATTTTTTATTTTATAATTGCCGTATAACCGAGAAATAACGCATAAAGAGTTATATCTAATTTCGGGCTTAATTTAGGCCGAAATTCGAAACCACACCCCATCGCGTTATTTCGTGGTTATACGGTATATTTACTTTTTAATTTACTTTTTTTATATGTTCGTTTTACCAGGGGACATCAAAGAGGAAGGGGGAGGGGTGATGTTAACCGAAGAATTAACTTCAAACGGCCTAAATCGGTCGTCGAATACAGATTTTTTTAAGAAAATGGTATATTTTTATTAAAAATAGCATGCACGGAATATCTGAGTTATTGAAATCTGTGCTAACAGGAAGACGCTGTTTAGTGTAACGGTTGAGTTGGGAGAGCGGTAAAACAATATAGACAATAGTGCCAATTTAAAGCTCCAACCAATTACGGGATGAGAGAAATAATGCGATAGTAAATGGGAGAGTTTATAACAGGAAAGGGTTAAATAGACGAAACGATAGGGTTCTACGTCAACTATGTAAATCAAAATTATTTTATAGTATCATAATAAATTTTATTATTGGAGATTTTTTTATAATCAAGTTTTAAATATATAGCGATAATATAATTTTTATTACAGCAATATTTATTAGGCCACGCATATCGGCGGATTTGTAGATCACCCTAAAATTTTTGACGCACCTAAATTTGACTATATGTAGATCGTTACACGATATAGGTGCGTCAAACAGTTGACCATATGTTGACTTCCATGAGTACGTCAGTAATTGACATTCAGATCAACCAATTAAATTTTTATTTTTGATTTTTTTTAAAATAAAAAAAAAATCAATTTTTTTTTGATTTGTCATGGTATTGCCATTGTTTGGTGGGGATCAAGATTAGTGTGAAATGGTTTCTAATGCAGTCTTGCGTATGGTTTTTTGTGTCTTTATTTTCTTTGGTTCTTTCTTCTATTCTACAAACATTTTTTCTTGAGGCTCGCTAGGGTGCTAGAATGGCGACGATTTAGAAACCGGAACTGGTACAGAAGATAAGTACCAGTTCTTTCACTTTTTTTCTTTTG
>QKWP01001568.1:17717-48282 GCA_003550325.1 Gigaspora rosea
TAAAAAAAATTAGATAAATAAGTACAATATTTATGTGATACCTTTAGAATTTTGCGCTTTTCTTTATAATTAAGTAAAGTAAAATTACGTTCGATCATTTATTTTAATTTTACTGATAAAAATCTGCATTATGATAGATTACATAGTTATCGGACACAGTTTTGATTAATTAGTCCGTGTAACACCCCAATAGCTGACGTAGAAACGATACTAGATGATAAGGGTGATAAGGATAATATGTGATATCGATGATGATCGGAATAATCACGGCCAAATTGGGTCAGAATCACGTGAGCAACTTAAAAAGAATTAACTAAACTCGTTACGCAGAATTCGAGTTATAATAAGCCAATACGAAGTTACAAGTCGAATTCAAAAGATAAGTATCTATTTATTATATGTCATTAAATTTTAAATGGATATGTTTTACTTTATTGAATTCGAAGGGTTTTCGAGTTGTTTACAAAGTGTTGCTAGTGGATATATACATTTTAAAACATTACAGCGTATTCGCTGTATCTACCGCGTATGCCAACATCTAAGCCACTAAGCCTCATTTAATAACCTATTTGTATACATGATTTAAAAATATTTACTCCCAAAAAAAAATTATTCGTCACATTAGCCATGAATTTTTCGACAACATCTACTGATTCATTTTTAACCAGAAATTCATAAATTGCTTTTCAGCAAGATTAATAAAAGGCTCCTCCTGCTCGTTTTCGGTAAAGGAAAAATTTTGCTGTACTTCATGTACTTCCATAGAAGATTCACGAATAGCTCTAGTGAGTATCCGAAATGTGGTAATATTTTAATAATTTTTGCATTAGTAAATAAATTAAATAAAAAAAAGTAATACTTACGTAGTTGACAGTTCCACAAGGTCCATACACTGTGGATGAATAAAGTCGCGTTTTTTTAAATATCGTAGGTCCTTTGGGCAATTCAGAGGAGGTGAGGTAATAATTTTTCATCCTCAAACCAGCCAAATATCGTGAGACTTTTTACAGAAGTCCGGATCTTTATCAAGACATCATTGAGTGAGTCACGGAGTGATATACGAGAAGTATCCAGAGAACAAACGTTGTAGAACGCGTTTAAAGTGGCGTTGAAAGTATTCTTTATGTTCCTTTCGATTACACCGGAACGCTACCACTTGGAAAGCTTGCTTGGTTTAGCCATATCACCATATCACGACGTTGACTTACAAAAGAAACGACGTGGATTTGTGTATTTATAAAAAAAACCGATTATCATAACAATTTCCGGTTTTGGTTAACTTCTATCACATGGCGACGAACCAGGGACACGTAAAGAAGTTTTTTATCGCAAAAAAATTTTTTTTATTAAAATTTATTATTTGCGGCAGTTACTTTCTTGGTAGGGCACTTTTTTTTTTTGGGTTGTCATTCAAAAAAACATTGTCTTGTACTAGTTTTTCTTGGTGCGAATATAGTAAGTGTAAACTCAATAATTTGTCGTGACTGATGATTTTTATTATATATAATATGAAATTTTAGTATTCATGTTAGAGTTGTTAATAAAAAGTATTGGAGAAAAAATATTAATGTTAGTTTTTAAAGGACAAATTTATAAAAATGCAATTATATATGTACCGGTAGACTTTATTGCGCTTTGCATCACAATGTCGTGTGAAAAAATCAGAGATTTTATAGATTTTTTGAGATTTTCTGATTTCAAAGAAATCTTAACGTAACCAATCGAAAATATAAGTAACAGACAATCTGGAATCTCAGTGATTCTCAGCAATCATCATTAAAAAAAATCATCTTATCTAAGAGTGCGTTTAAAGAACAATCTATTGAAAAATCAAATATCTTTTTATTGGTCAGATCACATGTATAAAGACCATTTTTATTGGTTAGATCACGTGTAACACCAAAAAATCGGGATAAACCGCAAAAATTTGGAAATCTTGAGATTAAGTGCAAAAATTTAGAAAAATTTGGAAAATTTTATTTCCAAAATTTTACGTGTCCCTGCGACGAACATTACATACAAGTAGATATTTTCTGGAAACATCTTTGAAATAACGAAAATCTCAAAGCTTCGCTTCCTCCCTTAAAAAATTATCACATTCACACCGCTTATATATTCCACCCGTTACTTTTTTGCACGTTTTGCAATATAGGTGTGAATGATGATTGCATTCGTCACAAACCTTACATCTGTGCTTCCATCCTTTAAAGATATGTCACTTTTCAAATTTTTTTTATTTATATGTAATTCGGATTTTTTATCATTATATATTGTCGGGGATAATGCTTGTTTCATTTTCTTTTCAAGCTTTTGGAAAAAGGTTGAAAATTGTCTTGGTCTTTTGAACACGATAAATTATTAGGTCATTATTTGATGAAAATTTCTCATAAGTGTTTCATCAATCACAAAATCAAAAAAGTTTTCCTTCTTATAAAAAATAATGCAGCTTTTGAAGAACAAGCAGCTCTTTTAAGAACTGGTGCCTTTAAGTTATTACACACAAATAATGCTCAAAACATTTAATAGAATAGGCGTTGTTTTTATTATCGCCTTTTTCAAATGCTAAAAATGACATCATTTAATTTTAGACCTAGAATTATCAAAATTTCTATATTATTTCAAAGGTTGAGCGAAATCAGCATGGTCAGTATTGATGTTTAGGATTATTTTTGAAAGTTCAAGTAAAACATTATATGATACATCGCAAAATCTTCGATTCGCCAAATTACCCCTATCGACTTTATATAATTTGAATCTATTAACCGAATCGATGAAGAATCATTCAGCTAATTTTTATCAAGTGTCCAAGGAATTATGAAAACAGTTGTAAAAATTGAGCAAACCAATATCCGGTTAATTAGTTTTTGAGGATTAGACCTCTAAAACTACAAACAAAAATAAGTGACAAGTAGGATGTCCGAACGTTCGGTCCGAGTCCGAGTCCAACAGTGCCTGGAGGTCTAAAATTGGTCATAGGAGACCCCGGGTGGTTTATGCAATGAAATACGGTAAAACTGGCTGCTAACTTTATATAGAAACATAAATTCTATCGTTATAACGTAATCAGGAAAGTTTTTATTATTCCGAATATTAGCCTGAATTAAATTTAATTTAGACCATAATTAAACTATACTTAATTTAAATTTTATCCACTATTTATCCAAATGCCCAATATTATATGACATGCCATATGCAATTAGCCATGCATAGACATATCGAAACATAAAACATAAGTTACATATAACTAAATTATTATATAAAATGGATTGACTGTAATAAATTCAATTCTGCATATAATTATGATTGAGTTGAGGATTTCAATGATCCGGGATATATTTAGAAGTGATCACCGAAAACTTTTTGTTATAGCATTTCAAGATCCAGATTATCAATTCACCAACCCAATAAAAAAATTGATAAATATCTGAAAGAATAGACGCACAAAAATGATTAAAAGACCAAGTAACATAAAATAGTAGTTTTAATTTAATGTGAAAAATTTTTATCAACATCAAGCATCTCTATAATACAAATTCGTGACACTCGTTACCCCTAGGCATTTTTTCGCCAAAACCGACACTAATTCTAAATAAAATAAAATAAAAGGGTCGATTCTTTTATAGTGTTAAATAATGTTAATGAAATTTTAACGTTAACATATGGAAAACTTACTTTTTTTTAAAGATGGTCTACGCATTCCAAGTAAACCAAGTAAACTTTGTTGAGTACAAAATTTTACACATAACTCTAGTTTAAACATTTCATGAGGTTACATGTACAAACTATACGATTTTTACATAATTTTAAAATATCGATCTAAGGGAACTTTATTCTACAAAATTTGGAAATAAATTAATCGGTAGGTAAAAAAGGATCTTGCTTGGCCTTAAAGTTCATATGTTTTTTATTATAATTTTTTTTTATAATCTAATATTCTATGTGACATCTTCCCAAATAAAATTATGTGCCTGAAACATTAGCATTAGGTGGTTGTAAATCAGGCATCTTGAAGCGAAAAATAAACAAAATTAATTAATAATTAATCAATTTTGAGTTTTAAACTATTAAAAATGTATAGTTTATGTTAGATTACCTGAATCATTGGTGGTGGCGCGAAAAATTTAGATGCTGCGATTGAAATACCCTCAATCAATGCTAATGCAAAAGCTCCAAAAGCTGCAGACCTTGCTGATGCGCCAATACCACCTACATTTTTTAGCATCGATAACTTTAATGATGTTCGCATATGTAATTAAAATGATTTATTATTAAGAGAAGAAAAAAAACCTCTCGCTGCCAAAACTCCTCCTGTTAAGAATCCACTCGCGATTAAATTCCATGGATCTTCTTTTTGCCTTATACCTTTCAATGTACAATCAAAAGTTGAAAATAAACCACCCCATACTGCAAAATTTCCACCTAATACTGGTGCGCGTGCCTTAACCGCCGTGACTGCACCAATTATACGTTCACCCTATAATTAAAGATTAGGATAAAAATGATAACAATTGATAAAGATATATTAAAATGGGTAAAATAGAATAATGTGTATATCGATAATTTTTACGTGTTGATCAAGAATATTAAAGGAAAAGTCCTAAATTCTATTTATCTTACTTTTGGCGAATTTTTTGCTCCTTTTACAAAGTGCCATATACCACTACCTATAGCACCCATGGCAAACGCGCCTCCTGTATCGTTTAAAATTACCCATGGACTAAAGTATTGTTACTTTTAGTAACAAAAAAAATTGATGTCACTCATATAACTAAAAAGAAGTAAAAGGTATATTACCAAGGATCACGAGTATAATCTCCGTAGCGTGCCATTAGAATTATAAATATATAAAATTATTACGAATGTATTTTAGGAGGTTAATTAATCGCGATATAAAGATAAAAAAAAAAAAAAAAATTTGGGAATTAAGGAAATTATTCAGGTGATCATGTTGCACAAGAAATTTTTAAACCATATATTATCATTAACGTACAATTTTTATATAATATATTATATATACTTATCACGGCAAGCATGGAAAGTATTTTAGAACAGCAACGAAAAGCTCATGAAGAAATCGAACGATTAGAACAAGCTATCGTTGATCAATTTATGAACGATCCGAAATCTGTATGTTCTGAACAAATTAATGCTTTATAATTCCTTTAGTATTTTAATAATTTCCCTTTTGTACTTGTAGCACAAGGAGAGATTAGCGCGTGAACATCGAGTTAGCGATTTCCTTGATAGGATCAGTTCGAGAAGCAAATTTTTATATGAACTCTATCTTGATTCGGACGGGTACTGAAAACAACCTTTCCTGAAAGAAAGTTTTTTTTTTTATTCCATCATTCAAATATAAACTGATTTGCCGTCTTTTTTTTAGGGCACGTAAAACTGAAATCGATGCCTTGTCTGGAACTTCAGAATTTAGCGAATTTTATGGTCGTCTAAAAGCAATAAAAGATTACCACCGTCGATATCCTAATGAAACTGTTGAACCTTTAGAATTAGAATTTATCAATCAAACAAAATCCAATGGTGAAGAAGATGGTAAATTTTCGAAATGCATTAAATATATGAAATCTTTCAATTCTGCAATTATTTAGATTAGATTTAATAATCATGAATTTATTTTTTTATCGTAGAACTTGATAAACTTTTTTCGGGAGAAGAAGGATCTGGTCGATTTTTAGATTTACATGCCCTTCATGAGCAATACGTGAATTTAAAAAACGTGAAAAAACTAGATTATTTAACTTATTTGAGTGAATTTGATAATTTTGCTGAATATCCCAAGGAAAATAAACATGGAGAATATATTAAGTTAGTTTTTTATAATCTTGTACAAATTTCATAATTTATATGCTGTAAATTAAACTAAAAAAATTTTTTCATACTAGATATTTGGAGGATTTACGTAGTTATTTAGAAAGCTTTTTCGGAAGGGTAAAACCGCTTTCTAATTTAGAAGACATTAAAGAAACAACTAGAAAAAGTTTTCTTCAACAATGGGAAAGTGGAAATTTTCCTGGATGGGAAAAACAAATCGGTTCCGACGAAGATAATAACTTGTTTTGTGCTGCTTGTATATACATACTAAATTTTATTTATGTTCTTTGCGTGATTTTGAACTTTCAAAGTTTTTTAATATTTAATTTATTTTAACTCTATTATTATTTAGGTCGTAAGGGTTATAAGAAACAAACTGTATTTGATGCACATTTAACAAGTAAAAAGCATATAAAAGCTGCCAATGCAATGGTAAAACGAGGAATTACTTCTATAGACCGAGAAACACAAGAAAAATTACTTGAAGAAGCGGAGAAAGAAAGAAATAGCAGAGAAAGAGAAATTGCATTTATAGAAGCATTAATACGTAAATATGCGGAAATATTGGGTTCACAGCGAGAAGACACTAAAGCAAACGTTGAAAGGAAGCGAGCCTTAACTGACAGAGAACGTAGAGTAAGTTGTTATTTATCATTTCAATTAAATTCTCTTTTTCTAAATGTTATTTTTCATAATCATTTCTTAGATGGAGTTAGAAGCGGAAGAAGTAGATGATATAGAATCTGAATCTGAAGATGAAGATAAAATTTATAATCCGCTGAAATTGCCTCTTGGATGGGATGGTAAACCAATTCCATACTGGCTTTATAAGTTACACGGACTTGGAGTCGAATATCCATGCGAAATATGTGGCAACTATGTTTACATGGGCAGAAAAGCTTTTGATAGACATTTTCAGGTAATTAAATTTTGCATTTAAACCTAATTATTATCACATATATTGAAATACTTTAAATTATTTCAGGAATGGAGGCATGCGCATGGTATGAGATGTTTGGGTATACCAAATACGCGACATTTTCACGAAATCACTTTGATAGAAGACGCATATGCTTGTAAGTATTAAAAATATTTATGCCTTCATTAATAATTATTGAATCTTGCACGATTCCTTAACCAATTTTGTAATTGATACTCTAGTATGGGAAAAATTAAAAAGTTCGGGTAAAACCGACGAATTCAAACCGGATACGATGGAAGAATTTGAAGATCAGGATGGAAATGTCTTTAATAAAAAGACTTATGACGACCTGAAGAGACAAGGATTATTGTAAAAAACAAAAAAAAACATCTCAAAGTCTTTTTATGGAATTTGGTACAAGTTCCATATTTTCCGTCTAAAACTAAACAATAATAAAAATTTATTTTTTTATTGGAGAAATTATTCTGTCTCGGACTGAGGTATTCCAACTACGAATAAACTTTCAGATCCATAAATGACGCATCATCGTAGAAGTAAGGTTAAGCAAGACTTTATCTACTTATGAAAAAAAGTATAATAATGTATGCTTGTAATTTTTTATTATAGTTGACAGAGTTAACATATAGAAACTGAAGGTTTAATTTGTATCATATAACAATTTATTTTTATCATCCTAGAAGAAAAATCTTTTGACATAGCAGAGTTTTAGCTTTGCTTGTTAATATGATAAAGCTATGAGTATTTTAAAATTTCAGAACTAAAGTTGTTTTTATTAGAGAAACGAGTATTGTATATATGGTCGTCACTAATTTTCTTTCTTTTTTTACAATATTGTTTGTTCAAAATGCTATTGGCCTGTTTCGTGGAATGACATATGGGTATGTTCTCCTAGCCGTAAGTATACCACTATGGAGGGTTGAAAAAATCGACTACGATAATTTAAAAAAAACTTAATCACAATTATTCTTTAATCCGAGTTGCAGGCAAATCTTTTCAAAATTGTTTTTACTGGTACAATTTCACAGATCTAATCCTGTATGATGTTATTACCTGACTATACTACTTGCAAAAAATACTTTCAATAGCATCCTCATTTCCAATTTTATTCATTACGACAAAATCACAAGGTATTATCGGACACTCCTTGTCGGGTTTATTTAATATTCGATATTTGGCAATTACATCCAGTATATATTTATTATAGTATCTGCAGTATGCAGAAATTTACGTTATAAGAGATATCGATGATGCACTCAACATTCCAAACCATGTGATAATTAGTATTCTTATAGCGATCTATTTTTTATGAAGCGTTATGTAAAATTCATTATCACAGTTTGATGGATAACATCTCTAGATATTCAAATAATTTTTTTTTTTTAACGCGCATGGGCTTTATTGGTACTTAATTGTTAATAATTGTACATTGTACAAAAATCTCGACCAATAATTCTAAATCTAAGGCTAGGGCTACTTTACTCTCTGAACAAACCGACTAGAGTTGATCGTTATAGCCTACCCTACGATCTAACCTAGTTTTACAACCCTTATAGTGTTTACATAACCCCGGTACCTTCCTTTTACTATCTCACTGCCTAGTCCGCTACATATGTCCAAACACCCAAATCAGTTAGTCATGCGGCACCCGCAGCTGCCCGGGCGATTCGGTGGCCAGGTTGGGAGCCAGTAGCTTTGGGCCAACCAATCAGATTATACGATAACTACAGTATCTAATTAATCCATACTATATGAGCATACTAATTTTAGTGATGATTTTCTCAAAATCAAGAATTTGTCTCAATAGATACAATCCCTCTTGAACCAACGTCAATAATTACTGTTCTTCATACTAATCCAAAAGAAACTTAAATCTTTCTTTACTAATTTGTTTAAATCTTATTGATAGTATTACATAATCACACGTTCTTTACTTTGTCTCACGATTTAACAATTCATAGTAATCTGAATTTTTATTGCAAACGAATCTTTTAGGAAAAAACTAATTTCTAATTTAAAAACCTCCCTTCTTTTTAAAAAATAAAGCTTTTAAACTCAAAAATGTTCAAAATGTTAAACTTTAACAACCAATTAATATGCATACAAATTAATTTCTTTATTAATTTTTACTATTTTTATTGTAAACTTAAGGGTAGGGTGAACGTAGATCATTTTTCATATGATCTACGTGGTATTTTAGAATTTTATATAGTAAATAAAAAAATGCTTCTGATAAACTTTTTTAAGATCTTGATCAATTTGTATAAAATTTATATAATAGGTAGTTTTAAATAGTTTGTTTATAATAATGAAGTTGCGCAATATCCATTGCTTTAAAAAAAATTAACTTTACATATAATTAAATTTTTGTAGGATGCTATATGATTTTTGTAGGTTGTTTATATGTAAATCATATGATATCATATAAATTGGTTACACAAAGTTGATCTACAATCGATTTTATATGAAATTGGAAATTTGTACACCCTACCCTTAAAAGCCTTCTAATTTTGATGATCTATCTTTACTGCCAGAAATCAAGATTTCTTTTCCACCAAATATCAACCCAGACGATCTAGTAAAAGAAACTCCTGATTCTAAAAGACCCCCTAACACTAAAGTCTTGGGGATAGAAATTAATGGTTTGGTAGATACTGGTTCCAAAGGGTATGTTATCGCTAAACATTTCCTTGATAAAGTTAATTGACAAATTGATGAACCAAGTAATGTTAAAGTAATAGATATTACTAAATATAAGTCAGTTCCACTTGGCAAGTTAAAAATATTCCTGTTCTATTAAAAACTTAACTAACTTTAATAGATATATTAGTAATTAAATCTAAAAAATATAATGTAGTTTTAGATAATGAGCATTTGAAGAAGGCCTATACAATAATCGACTACTTTGGTAAATTCATAACTATTGTATCAACAAAATAAATATACAAAATCTTTCAAAAAAATTGCATGCCAAAATCTTTGAAAAAATTGCGATCAATACAAAATCTTTCGAAAAACTACAATTTTTCGAAAAATTTTGGTATATATTTTTTTCAAAATATTTTGAAATATATTGTAAAATATTGCAAAATATATTGTAAAATATTGCAAAATATATTGTAAAATATTGCAAATATATTGTAAATATTTTGAAATATATTGTAAAATATTGCAAAATATATTGTAAAATATTGCAAAATAAACCAAATAAAACAATGCAAACCTCTATTTAATTATCTCATTTTGGGGTCACAAGAGGTAATATTTTGCATATTATTATGTAAATCTGTAGTTTTTTGCATTATTTATTTATTATTATTATATATTATATTTAAATATTTTTAATCAATATTACATATTTTATTATTATTATATTTAATTATTATACATTTTTTATAGTATTATTTTTATATTATTATATATTATTTTAACTACTTTCACACTTTGTCATATCTAATTCTATTACTATATACAAAAAACTAGCCCTATACACTTATTTTTGCTCATCTCACAGTTAGCTATTATTTTTGCTTTTTTGTTTTCTAAATCTTCACTTTGGCTATTTCTTTTGTTTTGGTATAACCTCCATTTTGTTTTCTTTTTCTAAATACTTTCTAAAAATAGTAAAGAGGTAGAAAAAATAAAAAAAACACTTCTTAGAAGTGTTGGTGTTCTTGCAAATTGCTGGAAAAATCTAGTATATTTTTGCAAATGCTAGAGAAGTTAAAGCTAGTGTTTTTGTAAAGTGTCAAAAAAGTTGCCAAGTGTCGAAGAAATTAGAAATAAATAAAATAAAATAAAATTTAAAAAAATAAGTAAAAAAATAAACAAATAAAAAAACAAATAAAAAAACAAAAAATGTAATAAACTAATAAAAAAAAATATATGAAACACCAAATTTTCATTTCTCTAAAGTAAGAGTTCATGTTCTTGCAAATTCGGAAATTGCGAATACTGGGTTAATGTTCTTGCAAAATACCAAAAAAGTCATGAAATGCTGAAAAAGTCTGGATTGATTTTCTTGCAAAGTGCTAGAAAATAAGAGTTTTGTTCTCGAAAAGTGCTAAAATAATAAAAAAAATTTAAAAATAAAACAAAAAAAAACAAAAACACTTGCTGACTTCAAGTTCATCAAAAGTTAACAATTTTTAGCCAATCTGGTAGGGGCTTTGTTCTCAAGTCTCCAATGCAATATTGAGAAGGGTAGAAGAGAACTGACTTTCTATACAGACGGGTCTTTACTTTTAAATGAAGAACCCAAAAGAGCAATGAGTGCAGGTTGGGTACAGTTAGACATAAAAAATAATATAGTTATAGTAGAGCAAGCAGTTAAACTAGTTAATTGACCATCTGCAACCAAGCCTGAACTCATAGCAATTTGTTATCTCTTCTTATAGTACCCAGTAATAGTAAAGTTGTAATTTTCACAGATAGTACAGCTACAATCTCAAGTATCGAAAATTTGAGGAAATAGAAATATGTTCGAAGCAACTAAAGGAAAAGAACTTTCTTATAACGTCAAAAATATGGGAACTGATCCAATTTAAAAATATATACCTCACTTTGAAAAAAGTCAAGAGTCATAGTGATGTTACTTGGAATGACAAAGCAGATAAGTTTGTGAAATAGGTGCTTACCGGTTAATGTTGTTAGTCGAAATACTTAATTTAGTCAACTATTTAGACAATTAGTGTCTAAATATATTTTGACATGGCATTATTTTTTTTCGAAATGTCAAAAGTCTAAATTTGCCTAAATGTCTAAATAGTTGACTAAATAAATACTATGTGACTAAATATCTAAATAGTTGACTAATATAATACTGTTATAGAATAGGTTTTAATTTTGGTAGAAATTAGTTTGAAAATTAGAACTTAATAAGGAAATTTTGTAATAACTGTATTTAGTAATAGTGATATGCGCAATGACACTCAATGACGCTTAGCGACGCTTAACGACGCTTAGCGACGCTTAATGACGCTTAGCGACGCTTAACGACGCTTAGTGACGCTTAATGACGCTTAGCGACGCTTAACGACGCTTAGCGACGCTTAGCTCAATAGATATATAAACCCACCTTATTTCCCTTAGTTTTAGACAGATCCAGACATTGTATTTTATCTTTACCTTTATATTATTTATCCTCCTCTCTTATTATTAATAAACTCTTGGGATTTCTAAGGAACAGACACCTTGGAATAGCCCTCTTGTTCAATTAATAAACTGTGAATTATCTCTTGTTGTTTTATACCGAACTGCCTCAGAGAAGTGTGTAGTTTCTTACAGACATAAAAGAAACTACACTTCCCTCTTGCACACCGCTTCACGCCCAAAGTAAGGGATCTCAGGAGCCGTGTGATTGTTACTCTATCGGAATTAAAGAAGGCTTCCGGTACTGTAACAATACTATATGATTAAATGTAAAATTCCATTTAATTATAGCACTTTGCAAAAAGTGTGATCCTGTGATTTACATGGTGACGATGGTGGAAAATTTTAATTCCCTATTGATCATTATTTTCATCAAAAATGTCTATGTTTTATCTGAAATCATTAAAATTCTTCAAGAATTGAAAAATTGGCTGATTTCTCGTGACAACATGATCTGCAGAGATCACACATTTTTGCAAAGCGCAATAAGCTCTAGTATAGCTTTAAAACAACCAAAAAACTTTGTACATTGCTTTATATAATTTGTAAAACCTAAAAACTTACAGTATTAAATAATAAAAAATAGAATCTAATCAGGCAATTAATACAAGAAATAACTATAAATATTTAGAATTCGATCATCAATTCTAAAACGATTTTGAGGTTTCGATCATCGATTTTGATTTTTAGAATCGATTCGCATCCCTACTTCGTGATATTTACATACAGTTTTGCGGCTACAATTGCAGTGCAGGGACTGAAACAGATGCTACAGGATGACGCCCCGATTCTCTTTAGCTATATGGGCATATGTTAGACATCTTTCTTATGCTTGTGTTTTCATGTAGTTTAGGACCTTGGGGTTTAGAAAATTTTAGAACTGAGAGATCAGTAGTTTATACATGAGTTGATTGGTATGGGTTCAAATAATTAGTCCTAGACTAGCGGTATTGATGTTAAAGTATGAACGCTAGAGCTTGTTTGGATAGCAAACCTATTACTATATATTTTTTCATATTATTTCTTAATTTAGACATTTCGACATTATTTAGACATTTCGACATTATTTAGACATTTCGGCATAATTTAGGATTTCGATAATATTTAGACATTTCGGCAGCCTAAATATCAAATGTCGAAATATTTCTACAAGCATAAAACAATTTCGGCTAACAACATTATTACCGGTAAGGATTCTAATAGTCCAGAACTTAATTTAAACCCTTTTACAAGCTATGTTTTATTACTATATTGGGAAAACATTTTAATTGAAAAACCCTTCAGAACCTTTGTGAAAAGGGCCTTCGACCTGTGAAATGTGGCAGACTAGAGACTTTCTAAAGCAGCTTTAGCACTAGAACAGCCAAATGATAGCATTTATTTTAACTGATTAGTACTATGGAAAAGATTAAAAAGTCAAAATGGATACAGATGCATATCACTAAACAAAAGTAAAAGAATATCGATACAAATAAAGTACTTACCAGTAGTAGACAAACTCCTGACCTCAAAGAGCTAAATCAACGCAGGCCAGACATCTATCCTGATGCATATTGTATATTTTGCGCATCAGAGCAGGTTGAGACACAAGACCATCTCACAGTTTTTTTAGCTTATGATTGGCAATAGAGAAGCATTAAGGAGGTTGCAGTAAGCATGGCATGGTCAAAACTCGAGAAGGAGTATAAATCTCTCTTGACAAAAGAGGCTTTAAAGAATATAGTCTTTGGTCTCTCAATTGAAGAAAAAAATAGAATGTATGAACATTATCAAAGTCTCATTCCCCAAGATATTATTGATAGTATCTTAAACAAAATAGGAGGCTTAGCCAAGAAAACAGCCCAAGTCATCGAAACTTTAATGTATATAGCATGGAATAGCTTTTATGACTTTATTTGGAAAGCTCACTGCGAAAGTGTAATCATATGGAAAAAAAGAGAAGACATCACAAAGAAAGCCAAACGAAGGCAAAAGAAGAAACTCAAACCCACAGAACCAAGCACAGGAAAAGAAGTAAGCCCTCAAGTTCTCAAAAAAGCAAAGTAAAGAAGGAAGCTAAAAAGTATACGACTCATGAAATCCTGGCAAAAGAAAAAGAAAAATTTGAATTATGGACTAATGCGGTGCACAGTTGGATCC
Organism: Gigaspora rosea; assembly: GCA_003550325.1. Classification (NCBI taxonomy): domain Eukaryota; kingdom Fungi; phylum Glomeromycota; class Glomeromycetes; order Diversisporales; family Gigasporaceae; genus Gigaspora; species Gigaspora rosea. The sequence continues at coordinate 31,777 of QKWP01001568.1, forward strand.
AAAAGGGTAAATTGGCTTAGCTTATAGTCAGAGCAATATCCAACCCTAACTTATCTATAAGTTAGAACAATAGATTACATTTAAGTGCTATAAGAAGTAACCAAATAATAGTCAAATTTTGTATTGTATTTAGAATGCATTTATTTATACATATCAATATACATGTTGGCAAAATCCCAAATTACTATAGTTTGGGATTTGTCCACGCCCAAATCCCAAATACATCCCAAATTAATTTCTCAAAAACTTTATTAATAATCTTTGTTTAAACAAATAGTAGATATTCTTATTGTTATAGATAGCATATTTGCAAAATTTTAGGCCTACTTTTTTTGATTTAATCTTTTACAAATAGCAATTGTTTTTTTTGAATTTGGGATTTGTCTGTGTTTTGCCAGCAAGTATATATATCAAGCAATGGCGAGATCTGCCAAAAAAATAAAAAAAAAAACAAAAACAAAAAACATTAAATGAAAAATAAATTAAGTAAAACCTTGCAAAAACTTGTAAAAACTTGTGTCTAACTAAATCATTTCTCTTAAAAGTGTTTTTAAAAATTTGAATTACTGAGAAAATTAGTTGTATGTTTTTGCAAAGTGTCAGAAATTTGAGTTGTTATGCGCAAAGTGCCAAAAAGTTGTTGGTTTCTTGCAAAAGGCTGGTGTTCTTGTAAAGTATAAAAAAAATTAAAAATAAATAAATAAAAAAAAGAAAAACAAAACGAAAGTAAAAAAAAGCGAAAACAAAAAAAAACAAACTAAAAATAAAAAAAACACTGAAATAAAAAAACAATGTGAATAGAAAATCTAATTTATTAGTCAACCGACTTGTCATGCTATTTATGACTGAGTTTTTAGTTATATATAAATTTATAAAAAAAACATATAAAATTACTATAAGCTTTGAATCTTTGATGTTTTTTCTCCTATATATTAACTTAAAATTAAAATTTTCAGGAATATAGAACAAAGAGAGAAGAAAAAATTGAACTTAAAAATCAAATTAAAATTTTGGCAATTTTGTAAAAATAAAAATGTAACTTAACCAAAAACAAATATTTAATAATTTTAAAACAATAAATATGTGTAAAATCATGTCCTAAACAACCTTACTTAGGTGACAGAAGTAGGTTATCTTGTAAGAAAAAAGGGTTACCTATGTACTAAAGTAATTTTTTTTGAGTTTTCAATATAAAACTCTTTTTTTATCAAGATCACCTACTTTGGGCACTTAAGCAAAGTTGTTCAGTATGCAATTTTACTTATATTTAAAATCAAAATGTGGTTTTTTTGGCTATTTACTAGGTGAAAAATGGGGTTGAAGTTAGAAAAAAATTTTTTTCTAAAAATTTTTTTAAAAAAAATTTTTTTCTAACTTTGACCCTATTTTTCATCTAGTAAATAGCCGAAAAATGCATTTTAACTTTAAATATAAGTAAAATTGCATCTAAACAACTTTGCTTAAGCGCCCAAAGTAGGTGATCTTAATAAAAAAAGAGGTTTTATATTGAAAACTCAAAAAAATTTACTTTAGTACATAGATAACCCATTTTTTTTACAAGGTAACCTACTTCTGTTGCCTAAGTAAAGTTGTTCAGAGCATGATTTTACATATACTTATTGTTTTAAAATTGGTAAATATTTGTTTTTGATGAAGTTACATTTTCGTTTTTGCAAAATTGGCAAAATTTTAATTTAATTTTTAAGCTTAATATTTTTCTTCTATCTTTGTTCTATATTTCTGAAAAATTTAATTTTAAGTTAATATGTAGGGAAAGAAACATCAAAGATTCAAAGCTTATAGTAATTTTATATGTTTTTTTTATAAATTTTATATATAGAAAATTTTGTTGTGAAATATTGTATAACTTTTATAAACAAAAAATCTAATTTGATCTTGTAATACAGATTTGTAAATTAATTTCAATATATTTGAAGTATTTCAAAAATATCATTCAATGTGTCCTTGGTATGACCCAGATTACATATCTACTAATCCAGCCAGTCCTTTCAAAAATATTTCAAATTTACTTTCGAAAACATTTTTGAAATATTTTGAAACCTAAAATATTTTGAAATATGTTGTATATGTGAAATCTTTCGAAAAATTTTGCAGGTTTGCAAGATCTTTCAAAGATTGTACTACTATAAATTTGCTAATAAGGATTAAAAGATCAAATTGAATATATACCTGTATCCAACAAACAATATATAAAAATTTCTAATATTCTGTATCTCATAAACTTTAAGAACCAATACTCTAATATGAAATTAGATTTAAAACTAGAAAAAGAAGAAGATAACAAAGACTCTATTGAACCAATTTACACTGCTATCCAGTAGGCAATGCTACATAATTCAAACAACAACTTGTATCTAATATAAAAATAGAAAATATGAATAACTCTTGATAATTCCACTAGATAAAATATTTAAATTAATACAACTAAAAATGAAAGAATAAAAACACTCTTCCCACTGATCCTCACGACCAATTCCGGAGCTAAAGAAATTGGTACTAAAACGGCTAAGACTGTATAGCAAAGTACATCAAGCAGCTTAAGAAGAAAAGAAAGGAAAAGAATTTTATCCAGACTCTATTACGGTGAAAAGAAGATCTGACAAGAATAAATAGGGCTAATAATCAAAGAAACAGAAAATTACTTGTGAAACATGTAGAAGAAAAATTTTGGGGAATTGCCGTTGACCCTGTACTGCAAATCACTGTCAAAACAAACAAGGATAAACAAAGATGCGTGGCCAGATACAGAATAAACAAATAAACAACAAGTTAAGATCAGCCAAAAAAGAATTAGAACGTGTAGATATAAACAAATACGTAAAAATACGTAACACCCTTCTAGAAGCAATAGAATTAATAAGAAGAAGCAAGAATTTAGCCTAAAATAGAATACCTGTTAAACACAGCCAAACACACACGTAACTATTCAAACACTAGATTAGATATAAAATAGATAATCATAGAACAACATCTGGAGCATTTTAAGAACTTATTCAAGAAGGCAGATATAGAAATCTCGGATGAACTAAAGAATGTGCAGCCTTTTGTTTCACAAAATGATAAAGAGGTAGCAAACTTTCTGGGAATAGCTTACCCAGAAACTGTTTTTATCGTAAGAACAGCAACAGAAATATACGAGTGGGAACAGTGCCGGATTTTCAGTAGTGGAAGAGGAACCTAAACAGCCAGCTTTACTCTCAGAGTTTATAAAGCCAAAGTTAGGAGAAAGCTTTAGTAAAAAATTAGCACTCACAATCTCAGAAACAGGCACACTGAATTATGGGAATTGTGAGCTAGAGGATATAATTAAATCGTTCATCAAAACTTTCGAGCAGGAAAATACTTTTGTCACTCCGGTCAAGTCAGAAGAGAGAAAAACAAGCATTTTAGAAAAAGGATCTTTAGTTAAAATAAAGGAAAAGGGTAAGAAGATAGATAAGGAACCTATGAATAATGAAGTAAAAAATGAACAGTCGGTCAGCTTCGAACAAGATGCAGAGTTACGTATATCTCAAAAGAAATTCCTGGTGACGAAGGAATCTAAAGTGATTAAGGGAAAAGGACATTGCAAGAAGTTCCTAGTAATAAAATAGAAACTAATTGTAAGCAAACCAGTATAGTAGATGAGGTTTATATAAAAAGAAGTGAACACAGAGGTGTAAGGAAATTTACTTTGTGGACTAGCCAAATAGGATAAGCAATAGACATGTAACCACAATAGTTAAGAATATTGGTAAAGTTCGGGAAGTTCAGATCAAATATGGAAGAAACAACAAAACCAGAGCTGAGCTTACTATTGAGATAGATGAAAGAAAGTACGAGGAGATAGTTAAAAATTTGTGGTCCCTCCCATTAATTAATGGAAGTTTAGCAAGATTCATACCAGGTACAAGCGATAATTCAATATTGGAAGAAAAAAGAACACACTATGCTAGGCTAAAAGATGTTCCAAAGAATGCAAAGGAGGTTTTGCTGCTAAGACAAGTTCGCCACTTAGGTGCAAAAACAGTTCATATCTTCAATAATAGAAATGGTAATAGAAAAGGAGTTGCAGTTGTAGAATTTATAAATAGACAAGAAATGGAGAAGGCAGTTTCATCTAAAGCTTCTTACTTTAATACTAAGCTTCAATGGGAGCTGGAGCCCATGTATGAAACTACTCAAAGGAAGATAGAAATTACATACAAAAATTTCCAAAAAGATGCGCCAAATAGAAGCAAACAAGAATTTTCGAAAGAGATAGAGGTTGTAACAACGAAAGCAAAAACTGAAACAATCGAAGTATCTAAAGAGAATTTTTATACGAAAGGAATTAACAAGTACAGCGTTAGAAGGAAAAACTCATAAACCCGAAATAGATGAAATTAAGAAGCTTTTGTTGAACATTACTAGCAGACTTGATAACATTGAAAGGAGTCAGTCTAGTTTGCCATCGTGCTCCTAACAGGCGCACCAGTTGTATATATGGCAGTAGATGAACCAGTTGGTTCATCGAGCAGGGTTCCTGGTGCTACTGTAGATAGGGGAAAGTTACTGCAAAAGGAAATAACTCTGAAAATAGGTTGTCACAATATTAATGAATTAAAAACGAATCAGCAAAAATTTGAAACGCTGGGTCAGTGGTTGGATGAAGAAGCATTCGATATAATTGTAGTAACTGAAACAAATATGGATAAGAAAGAAGGGTTTTTTGTAGGAAAGAAAGTCAAAAACTTCAAATTTTTTTGGTCAGATATATCGATAGACAAGAAAAAGGGTCTAGGGGTAGCAATAGGTATTAAACATAATTGGGAGAAGTACCTTGGTGGCATAGACAGAATCAGTGAATTTATGATGGTAGCAAGGCTTTATTTCAGAAATATGGAGCTAGTTATAATTGCAATCTATATTCCCCCGAATAATGGAAGCGAAATGGACAAGATATTAAATGAGATCACAAACATATACGACAAACGGAACATTCGAACGCATATAGTAATTTTAGGTGACTTCAACTGTATAGTAGATTTAAAGTTAGATAAAATATCAGAGAACAGAGCTAGTAATCATAGAGTTTCAAAAATACATAAATGGTTAAGCAAAAATGATTTTATAAACACTTTTAGGTTTCTACACTCGACAGAAAAGGAGGTCACGTGGTCTAATAGTCAAAGTAGCACAAGAATTGATCAAATATGGGTGTCAAAAAATCTAATAGAAAGTTTGACCACGGCAGAGATTTTAGATATACAGTTTGTTACATGTAGTAACCACAAAGCAACTTCTATAACATTATGGCTCAACTCACAAATTTTTGGTACAACTGTGGCAATAGAAAAGAACAGAAAACTTTACAGAATAATTTAATTGTATGATCAGGCCACCATAGAAAATTGGGAAGAGTATAGATCGGTATTGGATAGAAAGCTACAAAAGGAGAAGGCTGTTTTTGATAAGTTGTCTTATATTAATATTGGTAAAATTGGGAGATGATAGCCAATAATCAAGGAAAGATGCTGAATAGTTTACTAAACCGATCCCACAGTAAAGTTGTGGTGGATAGACTATTTAAAGAAGAAGGAGCAACCAAGGTGTTAATAACAAGTCCAAGTAAAGTCCGTGAGGAAACAAAAGTGCATTATGAAAACCAAATGAAAGCACGGAAACCACAAAATTTCAGTAGAAGGAGTGTATGGTCTCAAATTTACGAACCAATGAATTGTATTCAGAGTATTTGGTTTCAAGATATACTATCAGAAATTACAAAAGAAGAGTGGTACCTGGTTCTACAAAGTCTCAAAACCAAAATGGCTCCTGGTATCTCGGGTATTACTTATAGCCTGATTAAGAATGCTAGTCCTTCTACTCAACGCATTTTCTGCCAGTTTGCAAATTATTGCATTATAGAAACGACATTTCCTAAAGAGTGGAAATGCGCACAGATATACCCAATCCCAAAGGGTACAAGCTGAAATTATAATTTAGGAAATACTAGACCAATTGCTCTTTTAGAAACTTTCAGAAAATGCATAACAAAGATTTTGACAAATAGGCTATCAGCAGTTCTGGTTAAGCACCAAATTTTAAAGGGCTGGAATTTTGCCGATTTGCCTGAAGGCTCAACTAAACATCCAGTACATATAGTTAATATGATAGCAGAAGATGCAAAAGAAAAGGATGTAGAACTGTGGCTAGTGCTGCAGGATATGAAAAAGGCATTTGATTCAGTCTCGCTTAGTATGTTAAAGAGAGCGATGGAAAAATCAAAATACCAAAAGACAAAGCAATAGGGTTAATTTTATTGCTCTTTAAGAATCGTTCATCAAAAATCATAACGGCAACAGGCCTTACAGAGCCGGTAGAAATGGTAGATGGAATTGAACAAGGAGAGGTTCTCTCCTCACTGCTTTGGCGCATTTTTTATGATCCCCTTTTGGTAAGGGTTCAAGAATCAGCTGAGTTAGGTTATTATATTAGTACTTCAGAACCTAGACTAGGACCAAGGGATCATATACAAAAAAAGGAGATTAAAGTAGCTGTGGTAGCTTACGCAGACGACACTACTTGGTTGGCGCCAAACAAGCAGATCATGGAGAAGACGCTGTCAATAGCAAATGAGTTCTTTTAGATCAATGATATCCAAATTAATGTCAAAAAGTCAAATTTGATTGTTTTCAATCCAAAAACCAAAGCAGAAGAAAGAAGTATTACTTTTGGTGATGAATCTATCGCCGAGGAGAAGCCGCATAATATAACAAGATTGCTAGGTATTTGGTTGAACAGCAGATTGAACGAAAGACAAATATTCTTAAAAGCTAAAGGAATAGTACAACAAACAGTACAAACATTGAGATAGAAAAGGCTGCTAGCTAGCCAATTGGCGTATATCAACAACATGTGCATTATTCCTAAGCTATGTTACTTGCTTCAACTCTCAAGAATGTTAAAAGTATTAATCAACAAAATTCATCAGCCGATTATCAGATTAGCAAAGAATAAACTTGAGCTCCAGATCACAACACCTAATTATGTAGTAACACACAAAAATATTGGAAACTTTCGAACTTTAGAGGCTGAGTTATTAAATAAGCAAATTACTAGCGTTCATAATCGATTAAATGACGAAAGTCAGATCAGTGCAATTATGGAAATTAGAATTGAGCAAGGTCATAAACTGGCTGGCTTGGTAGAGAATTTCGGACTCCATAATGATGGGAACCCAAATCTCCTGAAAAAGCTATGGAAGTTTAACCAAACTATGTTGGTGTTGTTAAGAGCAAAAGAAATTAATATCTCTATTAGAGCATCACAAGATAGCTAGAAGTTATATGGTACTGGTATAGCAATCCGCAGTTTGCTTAGAGATAAAATAGTAATCAAATATGCCAGGATACTGGCGGCTCTTGACCTGTTCTTCCTGGGCCAACTTCTCAATAGACGGGGAAATATACTCATCTCATGGAGCCAATATATGCGGTCGAAAGACAAATCGAATAGAGGAAGAATACCTCAATGGTTTAAGAACATTGAGGAAGCGGTCCTTGCAAATTCTTTCACAAGAGAAGTTAAACAGGAATTTCGAATTTCAGAAGAGAATAAACTGTCGCCCGTGATTAAGCAAAAGGAGGTTTTATTAGATAAGAGGAAAAGAGAATGGGTACTAATGAAGAATGGAGAGGGCAAAACAGATATACGAAGAGTAGTTAGGAAGAAAGAAAAGGAAGTGCTATTAGAAAAAGGGTTGTCTGTCAATAAGGAGGGGAATAAAATTAGACTAGTAGCAAATCGGGCAAATAAAGAAGATAAGGTGCAGATGCAATGGATCCCGAAGGAGGAAATTTTTACAGCAATTCAGGGTGTTAAAACACAAGAGAGTGATTGGGTTTTTGATATATCGACAGATATAGTCGAAAGCTCATTAGAGAAGGGAGTAGTTAAGAAGGAAGAAGTAGATAGAATCACTAAAGCAAGCCTGACAGCGGTAATAATCGTAGATAGAATAGAAGTAGAACTGATAAAAAGACAGAAGTTTAGTTATTATTGTGAGAATCTGCTTCTAGAGCAGTTAGGGGAGTAACAAAAATCAGATGATTTTTTAGGGGGGGGTAAAAAAAGTTGAAATTATATATAAGAACCTGACTATTTATATATTAAGAAAGAGGGGGTAGGCCTCTGATAAAAAATAATCAGGTGATTATTGACACTGCCCTTAAATAGAAATATTAGTATAGTGGAAAAGTTATTAGTGTTTTATACAGACGGATCATTGCACAAAGAAATTTCAGAAAACGGAATGAGTTGTAAGCAAGGTTTAGGATGGATACAGGTCGGTAAAGATGGAAAGGAAATGATCCAAAAGGGGAACCTTAGTATACAAGGATGGCCTTCTTTGACAAGAACTGAATTAGCAGCAATCTGGGTAGTCTTATTATTGTCTCCGCAAGATAGTGTGGTCAAAATCTATACTGACAGTGCAGCTGCAATCCTAGGAATTAATGGTTGTGAAAGGCACAGATCAAATAAAGAGTGGCTACGTCAAAAGAACTATAATTTGCTACTCAAGATTTTTGACACAAAACGAATTAAAAATTTAAAGGTGGAGATGGTTAAAGTCAAAGGACATAGCAACAATTATTGGAATAACAGAGTAGATGTACTAGTGAAAGAAGGCCAAGTAGCCCCTCTTCTTGTAGTACAGAATACAGAACGAAGCTCAAGAATTAGGTACAATATGTACTGGCAAAACAATCTTGTTGAAATGCCAAGTGCGAAAGGTTATTAAAAAAATTGAGGACACTTTGATAGCAGCAGATTGGAGAATGCTAAGCGTCTCTAGTTGGCTGGAAGAGAAAGACTACTACTGTATTTGGGCATGAGAAGGTCTATGGAAAAGAATTAAAAAGCAAAGTGGTGTGAGATGTACTTCAATATATAAAGGAAGGAAACTCAATTTCTTGATCAAGTGTCTGCATGGTAAACTCCCGACCCTTAGTAATCTTAGGATAACGCGTCCCGATCTATATAAAGATGATATATGTAAAGTATGTAAAAAAGATGCCAAGGAAACGCAGGATCATTTGGCAGTATATGAAGCTCAGGAGACACAATAGCAAAAGATTGAGGAGACAGTTGCCAAATTCATACTTGCGCTTCTAAATGAAAATGGGAAAAGGAATGAAGTTTCAACACAGCAGCTCTGTGATTCTCTTTTTGGTGCCAGGACGCAGGAAAAAAAAGAAAGAAGAGAAGGCCTTATAAGGGGTTTATATAAGTCGTGTACTGAAGAAGACTTATTTAGTTAGGCCTTATAAGTAACGACGTAAAATTGATCTTGCAGTATTTTCTTTTTATGGCATGGGATTATTTTCATGAAATAATCTGGAGAGAAAGATGTGTTAAAATAGTGGAATGGGAACAAAAAAAAGGAATATAGCGGACGCATAAAAGAAATTGGCAGGGAAAGAAGGCTCCTTTTTCAAGAAGTATCGTTGAAAGAAAGAGGCAGAAGAGGGACCCTAATTCAAGATATACAGAAAACTCTACTAACGAAAATGAAAGAAATATCAAAGAATTAAAAAGAAGAAGGATAGAGCAGAAGCAAGATTCTTATAATTTGTGCATGTTGGCAATAGGTGATAGAATATTAGTTGGTGGAAAGCCATTTTGGTGTGGCACTTAGGCTGGTTTAACACAGCTCCTAGTTTCTGAATAATCTTAAGCTAGTGCGGTAGGTTGCACTTGGGCGCCTTAGGGTAGCCGGGTAATGTCAGGCTTGCAAATTAGGAGTAAATAAGTATATTAATTTAGTGATATACTTAGTATCTTAATAAAGTACTGGCAAAACTGCCAAAGTGTAAAAAAAAAAAAAAATTGAAAGAATTAAAGGACAAAAAAAAAAAAGACCAAAAATTATCTATTTTTATTACTAAAACTAAATCAACCTATATTGGAGATAAATTTAATAACAACCAACTATAGACAATAAAACAACTACTATGTTAAAACTCTAAAATATTTGCTACAACCTTTGCAGAACTTAGAAAAACTAATATCATTTATTATAGTATTAATACTAGTAATTCCTATCCTATCAATACCAAGTATTACCAATTAAACAAGAGCATATTAAAAAAAAAATCGCTCAAATGGAAAAAGATGGTATTATAAAAAAATCTAAAAGTCCCTGGAGTTTTCTGTTGTTTTAGTTAAAAAGAAAAAATTAAAAAATTAAATAATATAAAAAAAAAAAACTTATCCATTACCAAGGATTAATGAAATGCTTGACAATTTTAGTAAAGCCCAATAGTTTACATCTTTGATTTAACTTTTGGTTATTGGCAAGTAGAAGTTAAAAAAGAAGACAAAGAAAGGTCTATTTTTATTACTAAATATAGTCTTTATGAATTCAATATTATGACTTTTGGACTTTGTAATGCACATCCACTTTTCAGAAATTAATGAACATTGTTCTTAGACCTGTTTTTTTTAGAAAAAGGCCATAGTATATATTGATGATATAAACATATATTCAGAATCTTTTAAACAACATATAAATAACATTTAGAAAGTATTTAATTTTATTAAAAGTGCAAACCTAAAATCCTGAAAAATGTTATTTTTGCACAAATAAGATGCAATTTTTAGAACATATAGTCAGAATTGAAAAAATAAACCATGATCCCTAAAAGGTTAATAAACTTGATAAATTACCTCCTCCCAAAAATATTACACAATTGAGAGCCTTTTTAGGTTTGGCTACATACTATTGTGTCATTTTATAGAAGGATTTTTAAAAAAGACTAAACCTTTATTAATAAAACTATTAAAAAAGGATAAGAAATTTAAATATAAAAAGTCACAAGATGATATATTTAATTGGCTTAAGCAGTGCTTAACCCAAGTCTCTATATTACAATACTTAGATTACTCTGAATCCTTAGTTTTTTTTACTAATGCTTCTTATCAAAAACTAGGTGCAGTTAGGACCCCGAAGAACTCTGATACAACTCAGATCCGAGTTTGTATAATTTTAGCAGTATTTTAGCCAAATAGATGTATAAAATAGAGCAAATTTTGAAAATTTACTATATAAAAATGCAATGTTTGATGAATTTCTATGCAAAATTTCCTTTTTTAGAATCATCTGAGTTGTATCAGAGTTCTTCGGGGGTCCTATTTATATTTTGTTTTTGTCATCTAGTAGTATTAGGATTTATTATACTTGTCAAATTTGGTCTAGCATTTCCAAAAACTGGTTAGAGTTATTAACGTTAACACTTAATAATATGTATTTGATAAATTTAATTTTAAATTTCCTATAACATGTGATCTGTGACTATTTATACTATTTTATTTTTCCACGTGCAAAATGATTGGTAAAAATATAAGAAATACTCGTGACCGATAATAATTTTATAATGTTTTGATTGATAGACTAACATTTGTATGATTGGCTGATATAAGTACTTTTTGAGAATGTTGAAGCTAGGATTATTATGCAAAGGATGACCTTATTTGTAGCTTATATAAAATTGAGGCTTATATGAAAAAGTAATAGTATGCAACAGAGATTATAGATATGCATATGATAGAGATTATAGATATATATGCATATGATAGAGATTATGTGGAAGCATATAGTAAATCTTAGTGCTTCTTATGTCGTTTGTATATACTGTATACAACTTACGTCATATATAATGGGCAGTTCATATTAATCGAATAACAAATCAAATCAAATCAAATACAAATTAACTTTATATTTGATTTGATTTGATCTAATTTGATTTGATCGAATTCAAATTAGCTCAATATTTGATTTGAACAAATCAAATCAAATTCAAATCAATTTAATATTTGATTTGATTTGAGTTTGCGAAACCCTAATTCCAATTCCATTTCAATAACATTTTACAACTAACAACAATCCAACAGCGTAACCCATCTTTGCAGATTTTGTATAATATCCTTAATCTCTTATATTCATCCTATTCAACCTCTAATAACAACATTTAACTATATATTCTACTAGTGAGGATTGCATTTAGGAAGGTTTGACTGTACAGTGAATATTATTTATGTGTTAATCAATGCATTTAAGGTATGTATTCAAATTCATTAAGATTTATGACTTATTGGCATTAATTCGTATTAATTTTTAATGAATATGTATGATTTTTTTTTAATCAGTTTATTAAGGTATAAATATTTAACATTACATAGTATTTTTTAATTTGTTCGCTTATTCGCACGGATTAGTTGATAACATGACAATTATTTATTAATTCTGTTATTGATGGATTTAGAACATCAGGTTCTTTCATTCACACATATTTAGCAGTAAGTATAAAGATTATTTATTAATCAGTGTATCCAAATAAACTATTCGTATTCACTACATATTAACAAATAATAAAAATTTTTTGGTTCAAATTTATTATTTAAACAATTGCTCTATTTAAAATTATGTATTTAAAAAACTTTATTAAATAAAAAATAACCAGTAAATAAAATAAAGAAATACTCAATAATATTTAAAAAAAGCAACATACGTTAAATTTTTTTTTTTAAAAAAATTAATCATCATTAGGAACTTCTGTAGAATCAATTTCCTTGCTGACTAGAATCATTTCTGACAATTTTTCAGTAATTTCACACGTGTTGATAAACTTGCTTCCATCTTTGAACATATTTTTATAGTATGATTTTTTAATAATTTCAAATAATGATTTGGATTCATTTAGTTCTAATAAAATGTTTTCATTACTTTGCCATTTCTCAAAATTTTCACAAAGATCTTTTGCAGATGAACATTTCTCTGAATTTTTATTCCAACATTTTCTCATAAGGTTTACATAACATTGCAGTGCTTCTTTATTAATAGCAGGTCTTAAATCACAGCAATATATTAAAAAACCAAGTTTTGACATATCAAGTTTTTGATTGTACGATATAGTTTTTTTATATAAAATTTCCTACATAATTATACCAAATGAATAATATCTGAAGCTTTACAGTTTAGTATATGGTTGGTTATTCAAATCTTCTGGTATGACATATAGTAGAATTCCAAAAATTCTGTTAGATTTTGATTTTAATGTAATATTAGCTGATATTCTTTTAAATCAGCAATATATGTATCTTTTAAGTTATTTTGTAATATAAATCCTGATAAATAAGATCTTGAGAATAAATTATCTGAAGATCTGATGCAATACATTGCAATAAATTTAATATATTTTTCCAATCTATTTTCAATATAGTATATAAATTTGTCGCAAACTGCCTTTATAAGCATATTTCATGACAAGTATATAATTTCCAGAAGTTTTGTCTTTTGATATACCAAAACATTTTAAAAATGTTGGATCTTTAAGTCTGATATCACAATATGCTTTTAACTATTCATTAAAAGAATTGCTTATTAAAGTTACTAATAGGCATAATAAATTACAAGTAATATACTGTAATTAATAAAATTATTTAATAAAGATTACCTCTTTTATAAATTCTTCATGATAATTATTTGATTCATAAAGCATTAAGCGCAACAGAAATAGTTGCATTTTGACTTTTATTATACCATATAGCATAATATACCATTGCAAATTCACCTTTACCTATTTCTTCAATCTTCATAAAATTATTATAAGGAATCCACTATAACTAATATTTATTTTCTGTCAATTTCAAGATTATACTGCCATTTACATTTGTTCACTGCTGATTTTATTTATAAAGTTTAATTGATTACAGATTTTAATAATAATAAAGTTTATAATAATAATAATACCTAATGTTAAATCTTGTTCCCTAATTATTGATTTAAATATTTAAACTTATTAATTCATATATATAACAGATAATAATTTATATCCTGATTATATAACAAGATCATAAAACTATCAATCAAATTCCAGGACATATCAGCGCATCGGCGTAATTTGGTCTTTGTTCAATAAACTAGTACACAAAAATTTGCTCCTAAGTAACGTTGAAAAACTAACAAACGGAGTACTTGTTACAACTAACAAAAGAGCCTTTTTGACGCCTAGACAAGTTAAAAAAACTAATAAAACTTAATAAAAAAGCTATGCTAAGCTGTAGAAAGAAGTACTTTTATCGTTTGTTGAAATATTCGGGTGTTTTAGAATGGGTTGGGCATTGAGAAATGGGTTGGTAACTATCAAGGGTAAATTCGAAAGCTAATTTTCAAAAAAATGGCCTTTTTAATATACTTTTGGCTTATAATTAAATACATGAATTTCGTAATTTTCTACGTACTTAATTATAAATACAAAGCTTGTTAAAAATGCTGTTTTTGTGAAAATTCGCTTTGTAATAAATTTTCGCGTAAAATTTTTTGATAATACTCGANTGTGCCTATTTCTCTAAAGAAGTGTTCTTGAAAATTTAGAAATTGCTAGTATGTGTTCTTGAAAGTGTCGAAAGTCGTAGTTGGTATGCGCAAGGTTTCGAAAAGTTTTAGTTTTTCTCGCAAAGTGCCAAAATAAAAATAAATAAAATAATTAAAAAATAAACTAAAAAAACAAAAACAAAAAACACGAAACGAAAAATAAATAAAGCGAAACCTTGCAAGAACTTGTGAAAACTTGCAAAAACTTGCAAAAACTGTTCGCATTCTTGCAAATTCTGAAATTCCAAAAAAGTAGCGAAGTGCCGAAAAGTCTGTGTTGGTTTTCTTGCAAAGTGCCAGGAAGTAAGGGTTTTGTTCTCGTAAAGTGCCAAAATGAAATAAATTAATAAAAAAATTTTAAAAATAAACAAAAAAAAACAAAACCAAAAAACACGAAATGAAAAAATAAATGAAGCAAAGCCTTGCAATAACTTGCAAAAACTTGCAAAAACTTGCAAAAACTTGTAACCATTTCTCCATTTCTCCAAAGAAGCGTTTTTGAAAATTTAGAAATTGCTGAGGGTGTGTTCTTGAATGTGTCAGAAGTCGTAGTTGGCATGCGCAAGGTTTCAAAAAGTGTTTGTTTTTCTTGTAAAGTGCCGAAATAAAAATAAAATAAAAAAATAACAAATAAATAAATAAAATAAAATGAAAAAAACAAACGAAAACAAAAAATGAAACGAAAAGGAACGAAAGGAACGAAAAGGAACGAAAATAAAAAAGCAAAAAAAAACAAAATAGAAGATTTAATTATAAACAAAAGATCTAATCTGATTTTGTAGTACAGATTTTGAATATCATTGAACTATTCGAACTATTTCGAAAAATCAGTCTAGTGCGCAATCCAGATTACATATCTACTAATCCAGCTTGGTTTTCTAGTCCTAAAATAATTGAAAGGGTTCGAAATATTTCGTAACATATTTTGAAAGGGTTCAAAATATTTCGTAATATATTTCGAAATATTTCGAAATTACTTTCGTAATATTTCGAAATATTGATATTTCTAAATATTTCGAAATATTTCGAAATATATTACAATATATTGCTTATATTACGGTTCGTAAGACCTTACGTAAGATTACGCTATTATAAATTTGCTGATATATCATCGAACTAATCAAAATCGCTATATATCGATCATTGTGTTATTAATCAATAATTAGCATTATACTTTAATTTGGATACATAAAAAAAAAAAAAATAAAATTTCAAAAAAAAATAAAGTTCTCAAAAATCGGTAATAATTTAAAAAATTCTGAACCCCTTATTAGTACTAACTTAATTGTATTACTAATTAAAATGAATAAGCCGATTCTGGTTAAAACAAGTAATCACAATCAACACTATAAAATTATATTTATTACACTAACTAATTAGATTTTTTAATTAAATTCAGCTATTGAGTAACTCAAAACTACGGTACATAATTAAAAATCCACCTGAAATTGACTAAGCAAAATATTTTTAGTATCCTTATTTGTAATATTACAATTTAAATTTTTACTTAACAATTGTTCACTAATCATGTATTTTATCCACTATATCAACAAGCTTTTGAAATTCTTTCTCATTTCAATGAACACAACCCTTATAATACAAACTTAGCTATTTATCTACATTATGTTAGTACAACAAATAGACATCGTTATAATCTCCAAACAGTAGATGAAATAGCTATTCTTTTACCAGGTGATGGATTTATACCACAAGCTATGCGTGATATAGTTATTTGATTACGTGATAACTCACTTGAATGTATTCATGAAGGACATCCTGCTTATTTGCCATTGCATTATGTACTTTTTTTTCCATATGGTGATCTTGGATGGCATGAAGAATTGTGCAAGTTAACTACAAATGATAATCAAACTAATATTGAAGATAGAACATCCCGTCTTACCCAAAAAGATTTTTTTCTTTTCGTCTTTTTTCACGCCGTAATGAATTTTCAACAATTTTGCGAGGAGGCAAATTATTTCAAGAATTTATAGTAGATGCTTGGGCAGCAACAGAACAAAATTGACTAAGATATCTATATAGTAACCAAGGAATATTATGTGCTGATCTGTATCAAGGACTTGCAGATG
>QKWP01001568.1:58202-82819 GCA_003550325.1 Gigaspora rosea
AATATTGGATAAATCCGTAAATTACCCATCACCATAATATAGAACTTTCACTTGGATACTAATTAATAGTCAGATATCCGTTAAATTTAATATGAAAACGGATAATGGATCCAAGCTATATTATATATTGTAAAAGATTGATTAATTTAACTTAACATTTAATGACGGGTCTAACTCTAGCAGCGATTTAAAAAAAATAAAAAGGTCGATTCAAATAAAATATATAAAACAAAAAAGAACGATCCAAAGCATAATTGAAAAAAATGAAACATGTAACACTAAAAGAGTTTAAATTATTATATCATTAATAAATATGAATATGATATTATTTTTAATAATATGTTACGTCAAGAATCGCCCGAGTCATCTTTCAATCAGTGAAAATTGAAAAATGACAACTGAAAAGTGCTGACTCTATGATTGGTACTCCTGCATTGTTATGAGATTAATTTCTTGGGACTAGATTAGATCGTTATTGTAAGAAAACGTTATTTGTCTTTTGTTATTTTTTGGTTAGCATTATGCAATTAAATTTTAATATATTAAATAATTGAAATAAAGTTTTGAACAAAAGCGAATAACCAAATTAGAAAAGAAATTGTCTAACCTTAGTAAGCTTAGATTTTTTTAAACAAAAACTAAATTACAAAATCGAGCAACTTGTCATTTCACAATTCTCTATGTTAATATCGCATAACGATAATCATTTGTAATCGTTTTTCAAACAAAAGCTAAACTACAAATCGAGTAACTTGTCTTTTCGAACTTCCTTGGAATAATATCACATAACCAGTTGTGATTATTCTTTCAAACAAGACCAAATTACAAATCGAGTAACTTGTCTTTAGTGTTATCATATTTTCTTATCTTTTGTAAATTTATTTAAAAATGAAGTTTCAGAAAAGTAAACTTCGAATCCCTTTTTCTTAGAGAATTAGATTTACTTGAGAAATATCATTAATGTAATTGATAAATATTATTTTAATGCGCGAATAAATGTGATATTTACAGTACAGCAGGTATGTAATTTTTGTTACATTTATTACATGATAAAACTTATACCAGAACTTTCTAAAGGCGCTTTCAAGCAAAAAAGTCAGACCCTCCCTTGAGGGGATATCCATTGTCTGACCATTGTTGATAGTGCATCACATGGATTATTCATGAGCGTTTTATAGTTCGTCTCATGCGGCACAGAAAACAATTAGAATAATATGCAGGGGCAAGTATATATTAATAAATATCGATACCAGAAATACCTCTAAAGAAAAAGCAAAAAAGTGTTCCCGGAACTAAGTTTATTATTAAAGTTGAAAATTCCGAAATAGAACTGACATAAGCTGTTAATCGATCGATCGTCATATATTATATTAATTCTGCACATTTTTATATTACTCGATCGTCACATGTACATGATTTTATTTTCTCGATCGTCGCTTGATCGTTACATGTTTTTATTTTTATATAATAAATATTTTAATTTATACATACAGTACATATTACAATCATTGATTGTATACACTGCAAAAGCTAAATTTATCTTTTGTTGAAAGATTATACAAATTAGAATTTAAATGCGATTAATCAATTAACTAATTGTACTCGATTTTGCAACTTTCGATTTGTATCACTAGTGAAATCATCAAAAACGACCATCCACAATAATCTAAAGTTTAAGCGACGATTGCAATTGTTATACGAATTTTAAGACATAAACAATTGCTGTTTAAATTTTAAAGAACTATTGCAAATGATCTCTTGACCCGAGAAAGTGAAAGTAAGATTTACTTAATGATAAACTTAGTTCCGGAACATTTTTTTGTTTTTCTTTAGAGATATTTCTGGTATCGATATTTATCCCTGCATATTATAATTGTTCTAATTGTTTTCTGTGTGGTATGAGACGAACTTTGAAACACTCATGAGTAATCCATGAAATGCATTATCAACAATGATCAGGCAATGGATATCCCCTCAAGGGAAGGACCGACTTTTTTGCTTGAAAGCGCTCTAACATCGCCTTTTGTTTATTCATAAATTCATACAATGGTCTGAGTAAACATTTACGATTTAATAAATACCACGGTTTTCCACTTTTGTCAACCACAAATGTATCTTCTCTCTAGTAAAATTCAAAAAACGTACGGAGTCGGAATCAACACATTACGAAAATGATCAGATGAAGGAAATTGACCACAACTAACGGCAAACGATTCTACCTTGTTGAAGGCGTTTCAAGATTGTTTGGAGATCACGAGCAACCCAAACAAAAGAAAAAGACCTGTTATTCACGAGTCAGCTCGCACAAGCAAAAAAAGGATTTTGAATGACAACGCGAATACCTCAAACAACGATACCCGGATAAGAGAAAAGATTTTTTATCCCTTCTGGACCGATGCATCGAAGGAGTTATCGAGTAAGTTGTGGTTGCCAGAAGGGATCGATTATGTAAATATTAAATCAGATTCGTGGTTCTCGGTTCAGATGTGCAAGATACCAATCATGGAGAACTGGCCGAAGATTTGTTATGAATTGTTACCACCAGACATAACAGTTTGTGAGCCATATCTTACAAATCTTACAAGAGTCAACGAGAACAAGAAGAAGCAAACAAAGACAGGAAAACAACAAAAAAACGAAAGTTTAAAGATGCGCAAAATTCGGTTGTATCCTAACACGGAACAGCAAGCAATTTTGAAGAGATGGATGGGCACATCCAGATGGACCTACAACCAAAGTTTGAGAATTTACAAGTCAGGAGTAAAAGATCTAAAGTTGGTGCGCAAGCTCGTGATAAACAAGGAAAATTTCGAAAACGACAAGGACAAGTGTTGGGTGTTGAAGACTCCATCATCGATCCGTGATAATGCTTTTCTGGAATTCAAAAAGAATCTCAAAACTGAATTAAAAAAGAAACGAAAGTTTGTAATGAAATTCAAATCAAAGAAATATTGTAAGAAAGATCAGATCCGAATAAACGTGAGAGATTATGATCGTGAAGAAGGACAATTTTCTTTTTTGAAAAAGATCAAGAAAAGTGAAGCGATTGATATGAAAAATAAAAACGAGATCATTATATCAAGGGATAAGTTAAACATGTATTATTTGCACGTACCAATACCTCTTTCCATAAGAAATGAGAAAGAAGGAGGAATAATTAGTCTGGATCCTGGTGTTAGATCATTTATAGCAGGATACGATCCTGGAGGGAATGTTGTAGAATTTTCCAAGAATGATTTCTTTAGATTATCAAGACTCTGTGTTCGTCACGATAAATATCAAAGTCAATCAACCGAGGTGAATTCAAGAAAACGTTACGTGATCAAAAGAAAGTTGCGAACGAATTTATCACAAAATACGTAATTTGGTCGATGATTGTCATAAGAAAATAGCAAGATATCTATGTGACAACTACCAAACAATCGTTTTACCGATTTTCGAAACCCAAGGAATGGTAAGACGAGCAAAACGAAAAATCCGAACGAAAACTGCGCGTAATATGTTAACATGGAGTCATTTTCGATTTCGACAATTCTTATTACACAAGATGAGCGAATACCCTGGTAGAAGATTGATAATTTGTACCGAAGAATACACCTCCAAGACATGTGGACGATGTGGATATGTTAAGAACAATTTAGGTGGAAACAAAAAATTTAAATGTGACGAATGTGGATTGATCATTGATAGAGATGTGAATGGGGCGAGAAACATTTTGCTCAAGCTGTTGAGTCAGGTTATACCTGACGCTGTGGCCTACCACCCTTGAGCTCCGTTCGGAGCTCATTGTATAATCGATCATTTGTTAACTCTTGTTATCAAATGCTTAATTTTTTGTAGGAGGATATAGATGTTTAGCCAATGATTTTTTTATTACACATATATTTTTATAATATAAAAAATTGTTTCACAAAAAAAGGCCCTATTTCATTTTAATCTAATTGCTGTCACTTTTATTAGCAAAAAATAAAAATACTATATATTACTCAATTACCCAGTCGCTCAATCACTCAATCATCTAATCATTCAATCGCCCAATCGTTCAATTATTCTACCATCCAATCCTCAATTACTCAATCATCCAATCACTCAATAACTCAATCACCCAAACGCTCAATTACCTAATGGCCCAATCATCCAATCGTTCAATCACTCAATCATTATCCAATTGCTCAATCAATCGTTATTTCTCACATCGCGCATTATCCTCGATTATTGACAATGCAATTTTACCCACCCAATCGTTCAATCACTCAATCATCTAACCACTAATCGCTCAATAGATCAATGATTCGATTATTGTAAAAATAAATAAATAAATAAATAGTACTGTAATATCGATCTAAATTTATGTAATGTAATTGACAAGATAAAAAAATAAAAAAGTTGATAATAGTATACGGATGAATTTGAATTATAGCATTGAGTTATTATAGAGTTTGGTTATCTGTTATGCCATGAGTAAGTGTCAAGGTTCGGAATGTAGGCATAAGAAGGTTTGAAACAATTAGAAAATTCCATATTGTTGCCACATTGTTGTATAAAATAGAAAAATCAGACAACCAATCTGCGATCTTGACCTGAAAAAAAAAGGAATAAAAAATAATGATTATAACCATTTTGACCAGAAAAAAAAATAATATATAAATACAGTGATAATAAACTTATCTTCAAAATTCCTATTGAGTGCACAATTGAATTAGTCGTGCCTATAAATAACTCAAGTTATCTCGATACAATCCCAATAGTATCCTGATTCACACACCTTACACTTTTCTGGCTTATACAAGATGTCATTCTCGAACAAAAACTCGATACATCGTTGATTGTTAGTAAAATTGGAACTGATATTTTCACTTTATTTACAATCAATGTCTTATTTATACATATATAAACAACAATCTTATACTAATCATATGATCTTAAAGCTTCGCTCTCAGATTTGGTCACCTGTGCTCGGTTCTCTAGTTCGTCAATGAAAATACTAATTTTTAATTAGCATGTGTAGGACTAATTAACAATATCCTCAGTTCATTGGCCCTATTTTTTGCTTTGTTTTTACAATACAGATTCGTCACTAAGCCTCTGGAACGGCATATGATAAGACTCTTAAAACCTTAAGTCGACGTCTCTGACATAATGGCAACATCGGCAGCTGATGTAAAACTTTAATTGATAAAACCCACTGGATCGAAATAAGACACTGAAATTTTAAATTTTTTGTTTGTTAACGCCTTTGAGAACTCATCTTTTTGCACTTCTTGTCAAACCCCACAATATTGGATACGTACCATTTTACTTTCTTCTTTAAACTCGAGCACGTCAGTCTTGAGGTAAAACAAACACATAACAATAACATCAATCGAATTCCTGGATACAAATAGATATCTTTTACATTCGGTTTCTTTTAATAGGTCCCAACAGGTCTTACCCGTCGTAGACGAACCAGCTCGCGACAAGATCCTTGAATACATCACTGATCTCAGAAATGGTCTTCTCCTAAAAAAAATAAAAAAAGATGTTAACATCGCGTGTCTTCACCATGCTCAGACGCCCCCCTCCACCTGGGCCGAAGGCATCTAAATTTAATAACCAGTCAACATAACGCAAATGATAAACCTTTTTCTTCTGAGCATTCTTCGCTTGTCGAATCATTTATACATTTATACTTTTCTTGTAATGACCATTATCGTAGTTTCGTTTTATTTCAGTAAGTTTGGGGTCATCTCTGTTAATTTCAAGGGCTCTATTGAGAGTGGAACACCATACCTTCTCTCCTTGAGATAGAAGTTCAACTGTTCAAAAAATGCGGTTGGTGTAGGCTGTTCATCGTTAATAAAAAAAATCCACGTATTGAGACATCGAAGTTGTCTCTGGGTCAAACATTTTTGAGATAATTGAATAATTGCGAGTCGCGTTATGTATATGTTGTAACACCCAATAAAATTTAACAGTGACCACGTACCTGGTATTAGAAATCGAAGTTGTCTCTGCGTCAAACATTTTTGAGATAATTGGGCTGAAGGCATCTACGAGGTGGTCGATTCCCACAGAAGTTCATCACCTAAATGGGCTCACTCAAACTCCAGCGTGACTTGCATCTCTCATGCACTCGACAGGAAACGCCAGGCGAGTCCAGAGAGCTCACCTCATCCAACTCGATCCTCGTTAACCATTTCTTGTAATCAACGAATTCATTTTTATCGATTTCCACTTCCATGTTTTTTTACGATTTTTTTTTTCTACGTATCAATTCCTAACTATAGGTTATTTATATATTTTTAACGATAATATATTACACGAAATAAAATACTGTTTATTGTCCTCAGCTAGTCAAGTCATATGATAAACGTCTGTCATGCCGCGTAATTATCCAATGAAAACTCATTACAGTATTACAGCGTCATGATCGCGGACGTGCGGTCAGTGAAAAAGATTTGAAATTTTTTTTTTGTTCTTCAGGAACATAAAATATTAAATTTATGTTGCCAAAAAATTTTAATATTCCTATAATAAAATTAATAAATATTCTCTCTCTCTAAAAAAAAAAACATAAGTTATATGCCATGCCATGACTAAAAATACATGACATGCTACGACTAAAAAAAAAAAAAAAGAACACTGGAACATTAAATCTTTAACACTGCGTGCGGTACATACGTACGTACTTTAAATTTCAACCTTACTGCATTAGTTGTTAGAGATTGATTGTGCTTGAGCGCGAATTCAGAACTAGTTTAATAATAAGTACCGATCTCTTTTAATTAATTTCTTTTCTTATTAATATCTTGTTTTTTTTAGACAATTGAAACGTGAAATTAACATTAGACGAGGCTGGGCATTAAAGATTAGATTGTACACGGGTGGGAATTGAAAGCTGTCAAATTAAAAGTCAAGTACTAGTTTTTTTTACCTGTTACTATTATATAACTATATATTTTTAATTTTTTTTTTTTTTTAACAGGCGCTAATTGTTTCTTTTTTGTATAGGTCCGGTTTCGCTGGGCAATATGGTTATATATGATTGTCCCATTCGGAAGCGGATTATCAATTTATATATATTCGCTTATAGTTTGAACATCTGCATAGGAAACCATCTTCAATGCATTAATAAAAATTTCTTTGGGCGATTTATTAAATATTTCTATAAACATCTAACTCTATCATAATCACTACCCCTAACTTAAATGAATTTAAAGATTTTTTACTGCTTCGCAAACACCGTTGCGTGTCTAAACTTCTTAGTTACGTTACCGAACATAATAACTTACAACGACCACTTTTTTTCATAAAATCAATTTATCTCTAAAATTCGTCTAAGCGTATTAACCAAAAAAAAAAAAAAATTCCTTGCACAATTTTAATAATGCTGCCCACTAACCCTAACCCTGAGATACCCCGAAGCAGTGTTCCGCAAAAGATCCGGGTCCGGTCCGGTCCGTATACCGGACCGAATCGGATCTTTATTAACGGTCCAGTCTGAAACATAAGTTGTTTGGTCAAAAATGTTCATAATATAGGTAAAAAAAGTGACATAAAAGACGAGCAGAGTCGTCAGAGAGATATGGAGGGCAATATTTTTTTCTAGAGAGGCTTTTTTTAGAGACGGACCGGATCCGGATCCATAACTTGGATCCCGGACCGGATCCGGATCTTTAAAAATACCCGCCCGGTCCGGTTCATGCGGATCGCGGGAATAAAGTTATCATAATTAGTGTTCTGACCCGGGTAAGTATCACCCGGGTCACCCGCGGGTGGGCGGGTGACCCGGGTTGAGTTATGGCCCACCCGGGTGGTCAACCCGCGGGTGACCCGCGGGTCACCCGTGGGTCAATCCGCGGGTCACCCGTGGTTCAACCCGCGGGTCAGTGACCCGTATGGGTTTACAGCGAACTTCGATACGAAGTTGATCTGTAATAAATAGATAATATTTGATCTTTTTAAGATCTTTTACATATTTTTTTTTCTTTTTCTTTTATTTAAATTTTTTTATTTTTTTTTTATTTTATTATTTTTTTTTTTTTTTTTTTTTTTTTTTTTTTTTTTTTATTTTTTTTTTTTTTTTTTTTTTTTTTTTTTTTTACTAACTATTTCTTTCTTCTATAGGTTTTGTATACTGCCGGCAAGAGTAAAATGGCATAATATTCAGAGATCTCGACCTGGAAGTGTTAGAACTGACTAAGATAAGTATTAGTTCTTTTTTTTTTTTTGCTTTCTTCTTTTTTATTTTTCGTTTTTTTTTGCTAAATACTCCTTTCTTCTATAGGTTATGTGTACTACTAGGAAGGGTGGAATGGCGTGAAGATTTAGAGATCTCGACTCAGAGATCTCAACCCGGAAGTGCTAAAACTAATTTTTGTATTTCTTTTTATTTTTCGTTCTTTTTTGCTAATTACTTCTTTCTCTTATGGACTTTGTGTACTGCCGGCAAGAGGAAATGGCATAAAGATTCAGAGATCTCGACCCAGAAAGGGTGAAACGGCATAAAGCTTCAGAGATCTCGACACGAAAGTGCTAGAACTGGCACTAAGATAAGTGCTTATTCTTTTTTCGTGCTTTCTTTGTTATTTTACTAATTACTTTTTTTCTAGTTTTTGTAAGGTTAAATAGAAGAGATTCGGGAACTGGTTAGTCACATTATAGTTGTTGACGGGTTTGTTATGAAGAGCAAAGAGTATTACATTAGTACCAAGAATGGAGCGATTAGTAGTTGATAGTTAGATTAGAGCGAATGTATAAAAATTAAATAAATTTAAATAAAAATATAAACTTAGTTTCGGAATTTTGGTATAGTTTCGGAATTTCGGCATAATTTTTCAAAATAGTTTCGGGCAGCATCATTACCCGCGGGTGACCCGTAGCAGAATTTTTTTTATTACCCAGTGTTCACCTGCGGGTGACCCGTAGCAGAATTTTTTCTATTACCTAGTGCTCACCCGGGTATGATTTTGACCCGGGTTGAACGGGTCACCCGTAGACCCGGGTGACCCGTCGATCACCTGGGTGACCCGCGGGTCAACCCGCCGGGTGACCCGGGTCATGTTTTTTTAAACGGGTCCAATCACTAATCATAATCACTAATCAATAAAAAACAGAGTTTCTAGCAATGTTTGTCATTTCCCCGGAAGTCCGGGGAAAATAACGAGAAAATAACAAACATTGCTAGAAACTCTTTACATTAATTACTTAACTAATTTTTGAGAAATAACAATTGAAATATTAAAAAAAATATCGGTATATGCCAGTACAAGTATAGATCACTGGAAGTATCAAATATCTAAATCGGAGGTTTTTTCCCATCAAAGAACTTCCTATAAGGAACGGTATTTTTGCATGTCCGTACTATCGCGTCGATTTCTTTGCCCTTGACTTTAAAATGCCTAAATATTATAAACCTAAAGTTTTTTTTTAAGCAGTTTTTACATTAGAATTTTTTATAAGTTATTTACAGTACTGTATTAATTTTAAGCAATTTTATTAATAGGAGTAGGAGTCCTGATTATGCGATCTCGCGGAGATCTTCCATTATTGTCAACGAAAACATGTCTCGTAATTTAGACTAACATGCACGTGTAATAATTCCAAATAACGGAATCAATCATCATACGATTGATCCTGATTGGTTTGAAACATGATTTTGGACTTGATCTTGTTAACACGCGTGGTTAAATTTTAAAATATTAGACGTGAAGATAAAGAAAGGTATATAAGGATCATTTTTTCCGGTTTTAACATTTTTTATTTCTACCTGTAATATATCTGTTATCTATGAACCCTAGTTCAACGTTTGATACTCCCAATACTCCTGTGCGCCAGGTTGAGCTCGATAGTTTCGGGTATTCTCCGTTGCGTAATAATCTGAACTCTTCTCCGGCAACGGTAACATCTCAAAATGGAAGTGTTACGCGAAGAAGGCTGATTTTTAGACGTCAGGCTGAGCTAAATGAAAATCCAGAACATCTTGCTCAAGATCCAACATCGGATCCTCTTAGAGCGCTGTTAGATGAAGAGGATGGAATTTCGAGGTATTTAAAGAATTCATAACAATTTTGATTCTCAACTTTATTGTAATAGCTTTTTTTTAACTTTCATTTGCAGTAATTCAGGAACAATTGGATCCCTTAGAACACCCAGGCATCATCGCGGTGATGTGCACCCTAGCATTAGATTATCCTTATATGAGGATAATGAAAATGGTAATGAAAGTGAAAGGCTCGAGGAAGAGCAGAGAAAAGTAAAAGAGAGACAAGACCAAATATGGGGTACAAATGTAGAAATAAAAGAGGTCAAAAAGTCCTTTGAAGGTTTTCTTCTCAACTTTAAGCTACAATATCGTAAGGAGAAAGAAAATATCACAGTAACAGATATAGACAGGGAACCTTTCTATCAGTATTATATGCAAAAGGTAATGATTTAATAAGAATAATTTATGAGCAGAACGTTAATAGATTCTCATATTTTGGCTCAGATTAAACAAACAGAAATATACAAGTTGAACCTTGACATGCAAAATCTTCTTGCATACGAACCAGCAAAGAAATTATATTTTCAACTTATGAATTATCCTCAAGAAGTCCTTCCAATTTTTGATGATGTTCTTACAGCCACTTACAAAAGACATTGCGGGATTGAGGATCCTAATAACCAAATAATGTTAAAGGTATGTTCTGGATTTTTTATTCATTTCTAAGTTAATTTAGCATTTTAAACACATAGTTTCTAAAAAACTATTAATTAGGTGCGACCATTTAACTTAGGAAAATCCACAAACATGCGGGATTTGAATCCAGCAGGGAATTACTTAAAACTATTATTACACCGACTTCTTGTCACTTTCTTTTTTTTTTCTTATTATTAAATTTCTATATATTATTTATGTTTAACAGATATTGATAAAATCGTGTCTGTCAAAGGTCTTTTTATCAGGACCTCGCCTATACTCCCAGAAATGTCTGCTGGTACGTATTTTGCGGTTTTCAATTAATTTATATATATTATCATATCGTTAAGTAATAATTGAAATTTCGGAAAAGCTTTTTTCCGTTGTTCGATTTGTGATTCATCTGTAGAGGTTGAAGTGGATCGCGGCAAGATTGATGAGCCTCACAGATGCCGTAGGCGTGAGTGTAACTCAACGAACACGATGACTTTGGTACACAATAGGTCTTCTTTCAAAGATAGGCAGGTTTGTCGATTGCAAGAAACTCCAGGTTTGCAATTTTACTTTACATCTGATCCTAAAATTAATATATAGTCATCCGAACCTGAATGCTAAGCCGAACTTTAATTTAAATTTTATTAAAAGTTTGAATTAAATATTAAATATATTTATAAACCAAACTTTTTTAAATTATTTTTTTTAAATAAACCCTAAGGGTTCGGTTTAGAAGGAGTTACTGTATATATGTAGTTTATTTAAACTTACTAAATAACCTTATTAGATAACATTCCTGATGGGCAAACCCCCCATTCTGTTTCTGTCTGTTTATACGATGACTTAGTTGATGCCGCACGACCTGGTGACAAGTTAATTATTTTTCCAAATAATTTATTAAAATTTGTTGGTTTTATGCTTCGTATTTATTTTCATCATCGATTTCAGAGTCGAATTAACTGCTATTTACCGTTCCACGCCGATTCGTGTTCATCCGCGCAAACGCACCATTAAAGCTTTATTTAAGACCTATCTTGACGTAGTTCATATTGCAAGGGCTGACCTGAACCATCCGAATGCTGATCCATTCGGCCATGAGAATGATCTCAGGTACAATAGACTAAAATGTTCTTTCTAATAATATCATTCTCAAATATACATATTTTAATGAATGTTAATCCTAAATAAACAGCTACGATTTAAATGCTGAAAATGATGATAGACAAGAGACAAGACCAGAATTTACCGAAGAGGAAATGGCATATTTTGAAAGTTTGCCAAAGCAGCGTGATTTTGACCTATATCATCATCTAGCGCAGTCCCTAGGTAAAATTTAGTGTTTAATTGATTTCAAATCACAACTTGTCACTATAATTTTATTATCTATCTGTAGCACCAAGTATTTACGGATTAGATGATATTAAAAAAGGAATACTCTTACAGTTATTTGGTGGAACTCGTAAAAAATTTGAGAGGTCAGGCTCTCCTCATTACAGAGGAGATGTGAATGTTTTGCTAGTTGGCGATCCTGGTACTGCCAAATCTCAAATGTTGCAGGTATAATAAATGACTTATTTTCGAAGGACATATAGTTTAATTGTCAATCAAGGCATTAAATGTGTGTTTCTTACAGTATGTCCATAAAATTGCTCCTCGTGGAGTTTACACTTCCGGAAAAGGATCCTCAGCGGTCGGTTTAACTGCATATGTCACAAGAGATCCAGACACTAAACAAATGGTGCTAGAAAGGTGTATCAGATTGCGAAAATTATAAACTTTATTGGTAACTTGGTTTACGTATTTATTAATCGCAAATTTCTATTCGTCTATTAGTGGTGCATTGGTGCTTAGTGATGAAGGTGTTTGCTGTATTGATGAGTTTGATAAGATGTCGGAGGGTGCACGTGCTATCCTTCACGAAGTGATGGTTAGTATTATTCATTTATTTTTAACAACTTTAAAGAATATTATATTAACCCGCATTTTTGTGTAAATAGGAACAACAAACTATATCTGTTGCTAAAGCTGGGATTATTACAACTCTCAACGCTCGTACGTCTGTTCTCGCATCTGCTAATCCTATTGACTCGAAATATAATCCAAAACTCTCCATTGTAAAGAATATCGATTTGCCACCAACTTTGATGTCCAGGTAACAAAACCGCTTCTTGTAATTTATATTGACTTACATCTATGAATTGTTGAATGATCAATTTATGAATATATTTTCGATCTTCAGATTTGATCTGATTTATTTGGTATTAGACAAAGTAAGTTTTGCTGCAGATAGAAAGCTGGCAAAACATTTAGTTTCTTTATATAGAGAAGATAATCCTTATGTTGCCAGAAGAGATATTATGGTGAGTTAATTAATTCTATTAAATAAATAAGACTCAGATTCATACAAACTTAATACAAAAATTTTCTTAGCCTATCAAGACTTTAGCGAAATATATCAAATATGCTCGCAAACACTATCATCCGTTTATTGGAGATGATCAATCAGCCAATGCTTTGGTCAATGCATATGTAGATTTGCGTAGAGTAGGAATTGACCCGCGTTCCTCTGAAAATATCATTACCGCTACAACTAGACAGTTAGAATCAATGATTAGACTGTCAGAAGCTCATGCACGTATGAGGTAATTGAGAGTGTTAATAATTATTTTTAGTGTGAATTTTACTTAGTACTATATATTATTTAGGCTTTCACAAAAAGTTGAAATATCAGATGTTAGAGAGGCTGAAAGACTACTTAGAGAAGCCATACAGCTTTCTGCATGGGACCCTGAAACCGGTAGAATTGACATGGATTTAATTACTACAGGACACGGTAGTCATGAAAGACGTATGCTGGAAGCTATGCGTAACGCATTTGTAAGGATGTTATCAGAATCAAACTTAAGAAGCATATCATTTAAAAAGGCTCTCGAGGATTTTAATGCACAATCAGATGAGGTAAGTTGTATGAAGTTGATTTTAGGGTCGTATACGTATGTGAAATAATTATCTCACTAGTTTATTAAATATATTATTATTTACAGCCGATCCACGAAAGACAAATTGAAAGTATTCTCCGAAATCTAGAGCATGATGGAGTCATTAAAGTGACTGGAGCTAATCGAAATGATCGTATGATAACGCGTATATGATCGTTTGTTCTAATTCTATTTGTATATAAAACATAAGAATTTTTCGTGAAATAATAAATTAGCGAACAATATACTTTTCGCATAGATCTTACATAAATCATAATTAACTCTCGCAATAGTCACATCTTTATTTATTCTCAATCGCGCTAACTTTTTACTTAACAAATTCCGCGATAAGCATGTAAATGTGATTAATTTAGCATGTGACCATTAGGCCATTATGGAAGTTGATTGTTTAAGGTGTTCAAGTTCTATTTGATCTCCTGCAATGAGAGACAAATCCCTAATCATCTGGAATCTGCCGGATATTCCAGCAAGAAATAAATTTATTTCCCAAGGCAAGTGGCGTTTGGAAATGGGTAAAAAATTTTTATGAATTACTTATAAGGGCTGTCGTCAATAGAAATCAAGCAGATTAACATTTTTAAAAATTAATGTCTTTTCACAGCTCATTTCGAAAACTATCTTCATAATTTATAACCAAAAGAAGGTTTAAGATGTACCTTTTTTTTGCCTATTAAATGGGCTTGGTGCTGAGAAAGGAACAAATTGACAAAAAAAATAATATTTTTAAAAAAAAATCTCGCACACTATTGGTAAATCGTCGGATATAAGGCCCGGATCTTTTACATTCCACCAAAAGAATTAATAAAAAAAAGAAAATAATTAGTAAAAAGTGAGGGTGGGTCTGATATATGGGGGATCTTGTATCCGGCGATTTACAGTACATGATTTTAGTATCATTCGATTCATCTCATTGAGACAAATCGAATGGTACCAAAATCATGTAATTCTGATCAATAATAATGCGCGAGATAATTATTTTTTAATTATTATTTTTTTTTTGTTGATTTCTTAGTACCAAGCTCAAATTATAGCTTCAAAGTTCATCAATATAAGCTATAAAAGTTAAAAGCATTAATTTAAATTTGCTTAATTTCTATTGATGGTAGCTCATATGCTATAATCAATGTTCTGAATCTAGCTGGCTCAATGAATGAGGTTTATAGAATTTTGAGATTAGCTTGATGTTGGCTCACAAGCCATAGTACAAGTTAAAGTTGTTTTTATATAAAATTCAGCTCATGTGAAAATCATGTAAAAAATGTGATAAAACTTGTACTACTGGTTTACAAGACTTTTGAGCCAAAAATTAAGCTGATTTCAATTTTTATGAGCTTTATTAAGCCAGTTTGATTTGGAACACTAGCTATAATATTATTGGTTATTTTTTAATGCAATTTTTTTAAATATATTTTGTATTTAAAAAAAGTTAAAATTTTAATTATAAACAATTTTAGAAAATATTTAATAATATACTATATATTTTTAAAAATAATTTTTTCTAATCAAAAAGTAAAATTTGGCTCTTAATTTTATTAAATATAATTATATATGTATTAATTACAACTAATATTATATCTCTATTTATATCCAAGTATTACCTAAATTAGATAGTATTTATAATCTTTTAATTTTATTTTTAATCTAAATTTACTGAATAGTTTAAATAATAAATTAACTAATCAAGTTACTGAGTTTTTTACTCTAATTTTTTTAGAATAATTTAGTAAAATCATTGGAATTAGAAGATTATTGAGCTTAACTGGATACTTTATAAAAACTAGCACTTTTTTAATGAGTTTAAAATAGTTAAAGATAGTATTAAAATTATTAATAATAAATTTTTTTTATAGTTAAAAAATTATTTAAGATTCAATATTTAAAAATAATAATAATATTGTGATTTAATAATTATATTTATTATATAATTACAGTCAAACCTCTCTATAGTTACACTTTTGAAATACAAAAAACTGTAATTATAAAGATATGTGACTATTATGGAGATTACCTCTATATAGTTACAATTATATTGCAAATTGTAAAAAGTGGCTATATAGAGGTTTTATTTTTTATTAGTTAAATTTTTATTAGAATGTTTATTGTAAAGAATGCAATCAGACAAGAGGTTGTTTGATAAAAGTAACTTACGGCCAATTTTTATATATCACACTTTCTTTTTTGGTTTAACTTTTATTAATATTCTGAAACTACCATAAAAACTTATTAATTAACAATAAACACTGAACAAATTAATATGTCTGGTATTCAGTAAAATTCATCTGTTATAGAGGCTATCCAATACTGGGACCCAGTGCTAAAATTCTAACATGCCCCACGATGTTTTATTATAGCTGTTTTTATAATTCTTCATCAACTAATTTTTTTAGCCAATTCAATTAAGTTAGTGATTTTAGTATATATTTATTGAAAAAATTTATTTTAGATTCAGGTTTTTTTATTAAAATTTATTAGTTAATAAGAATAGCTTTTATAAACAGAACCCTGAAATATATTAGATAGGTCAAACTAATAGATCAGACTAATTAGAAGATTACTAAAAATAGAATAATCTACAAAAAAAACTTTAAAAATAAGCAAACTAATTACTATAGTGGCCTACCATATTATTGTGGACACTTTTTAAAAATTTATACAGAGCTAAATATATAAGATATTAGCTAAAAATTAAATTATAAATTCTTTAAATCTATACCTTTTAAATAAATAAAAGTTTAAAAATTTTATGCTACAGTTTTTTAAATAATTAAATTTAAGTAAAATTTTAGATTTTTTTTTTTTTTTTTTAAATGTTAAGGTAATTTTAGATTTTTTAAGTTTGGCCGGTTTTTATTTTTGTACAAAATTAATTAAAAAAATAGAATTTAACTAATTTAACACCTGGTTAAAGTTATAAATTTTAACTGCTCTTTATTTTTATAAAAGTTTTTTATATAAAAAATTATTCTTTAAAGATTAGGGTTAGGGTAAGAATATAGGTATATTAAGTTAGAGAATGGATTAATTATTTATATGCAAAATTAGATGCCAAAAACTTTTATTTAATAGCCCAAAGCTAGTTTTTGTAATAAAATTTGGCGATATTGATAATTTTTGATATTTTTCTAAATTTTCTTAAAAATTTTCTTTATTTTGTTATACAAAATCCTGCGATCTAATTGGTAAATTATAGGGTGGTTACATCACCAGGGGGGCAAGTTAGCAACACTCAAAAAAATAACTGCATAGTAAAAATTAATTTTTTATTGAGCTAATTGAACTGCAAAAATAAGCAAAAATTATTCAGCATAACAAATTACATATCGGTTTTACTAAATCACACCACTGGTGCTCAACACCACAATGATTTTCACCAATCAAATTTTTTAAATGCAGTGTAACGTAAAGATCAGGTGTAACATAAAATTTTTGTTGTTTTTCTTTTTTTTAAAAAAATACCTTCTAACTCAAAATTTTATCTATGAAACCACCTTTTTTTTTAAAAAAAAACCCCTTGCGAAATTTTACTATATACTATACCTCACTCTAACTCTAACTATTGCTCTACTTTAACATTTATCAACTTTAACTTTTGTTTATTTTTTTTTGTTTATTTTTTGATATTGATCTTCATGTTACACTGCATACTGGTGTTTAACACCACTGGTTTGATTTATAATTACTGATTATATATAATCCCAAAATTTTTTAAAATTTTATAAAAATTTAAGGTAGTTATTATTTCTAAATATAAAATGCAATTTTTAATTCAAAATTATATTAATTACCAAATTTAGTAATTTTATTACTATATATAGGGGTTGTCTAAAGCCATGTACCCACGTGATATTTTCGTGTAAATCAACCAAACGGAGTTGCAAAATTTTGTTTACACAGATCAGCCTGAAGAAGTCAAAAAACAAAAAAACCACAAGAACATAAAAATGGCAGGCATTCTAAACCTATCTTGGCCATTAATAAAAAATGTCGGGAAGGTAATTTTACCTATACCGGCATTGGTCTTAACCCTAACCCTGACCCTAATGCTAAACAAACTCTAATACGAATTTTAACTAAAATTTCAAAAATCACGTGGGTACATGGCTTTAGCCATTCCCTATATATAGTAATTAACTAAAATTTTTTTGAAAAATTATAAAATTTTAAAGATATGTGCATTTTGTTATACTAAATAAATTTATTTAAAAGAAATTGCTAGTTTATTAATAAAAAATTTAAGTTTATATTTAGTAATTCTGTTTATTATAAAAACTATATTAAATTTAGAAAACCGATCAAATGCAAAAATTTAAAAATTTACTTAAACTTAATTATTTTAAAAACTGTAGCATAAAATTTTTTAAACTTTTTTTTATTTAAAAGGTATAGATTTAAAGAATATATAATTTAATTTTTAACTTGATACCTTATATATTTAGCTCTGTATAAATTTTTGAAAAGTGTTTACAATAATATGGTAGGCCACTGTATAAATAGAAAAGATCTATACAAAAATAAGCAAATCAATACCTGACCTATTTAATTATATTTTGAGGTTTTCATAAACTATCGCACAACTAAATATATCTTTTATATATTGATTTAATTATACCAAAATCACTAATTTAATCAAACTGATCATATTTTGTTAAAAAATTTTCAGAAATTAACCAAAATTTTTTTACACAATTTGATTATATTTTGGGATGAGTTAGTTTGTTTTAATTATTATAATTTAATATAAAAACTTCTTTTATAGATCTTTTTTTTGTCAGCTGACAAAATTCAACAGATCAAAAAGATAGCTAAGCAGAATATGTCAAAAATAAACTGGTCAGGCACAGAAATACAGCAATTAGTTCTAATTAGAAGTGCAAATAAGCCAATCTCACATGAATTAGCACATGGTCACAAAATTTTAATTAGTTGCCTATTTAGATGCTGTTCAATCTGATTCTATTATATAAACAAATCTGCCAAACTTTTCCAACTATACAAGATTGTATTTCAATACTAGAATTTTTATTAAAAAATTGTAGTATATATCAATACAATTGATATATAAGCTAAGACAGAATATGTTTCTAGAAATAGAACTATAATTGCCTGGTATTGCTGTTATTATAGTCAAAGAATATATCAAATTTGGTAATTATAGATTGTACCTTATTAAGTAATAATCATCTATTTGTTTGTTTTAGATTTCTTTTTAGATTATTTTATGTATTAACTAAGTAACCAATTAAGAGTTAATTACAGTTATTTGATACTTTTTATTAAGTTTATTTATTTTACTAATTAACTTAAGTTTACATTAGAGATGGGAATCAAACCTAATATAATCAATTATAATTGGTTATATTATTTGATTGATTATGAAACTTTTTGATAGATTATGATTGATTATATAGTTTGATCGATTATAAAGTTTAATTAATCATAGCCTTTTAATTGATTATAATTGATTAGGGTACTGATATTTATTATCTAATATCTATTTACTATAAAGATTTACCCTACTCTAGGTAAAATATTTAGCTAAATTTAATTGGCTAAAGTTTTTTATATGAGGTAAGATTTGACTTGACCTCCTACTCCTAAAATATTACCTAATAAATGTCAGCACCCTTATATATTTAATCAATTATATATACAATTAATAAAATTTGCTATTTTTACTCAAACTTTGATGATAGATATCTTGATAACTAGTAATCAAAATGGCTCATATGGGCCGATTTTTGGAATTTATAAGTAGAGTGTATTTTTTTAAAACTTTATGGCTAAATAGCCTCTGATCTACTAGTCCGTTTTAAATAATACCAGTCCAGAGGCTATTTAGCCTTAAAGTTTTAAAAAAATACACTCTACTTAAAATTCCAAAAATCAGCCCATATGTCAAATTTTTTAATAAATTATATCGATATTTATCTATAATATATAAAAATTTCAGACGATTTGGTTTGGTAATTATTAAGTAATCACTTGTATACAATAGGTAATTTTTTTAATAAATTAACTACCATATACAAGTAATTACTCGAGTATTACCAGACCAAATCATCTGTAATTTTTATATATCATAGATTAATATCATTTTTATCTATAGTAAAAATTTGAGCTGATTTGAATTGATAGTTATTGAGATATCTATCATCAAATTTTAAGTAAAAATAACAAAAATTTATATTGTATATGTTTAAAAATAAGCTATCTTTTTTGGTCTAAAAATTACACAGGTAGCTTATTTTTGAAATATTGAGTTTTTTGAAAAAATTAAAAAATGTACTAATAAAAAGTTGTCCAAATGACACCAAATTTAACAGTCGATTATTAAAAAATCTATTATTTTTACTCAAATTTTCGACAATTAATATCTCAATAACTAGTAATCCAATTTGGCCCAAACTTTTATCATAGATATTATTGATATTAATCTATAATATATAAAAATCTTAGCCAATTTAGTCTAGTAATTCTCAAGTAATCACTTGTATATGATTGTTAATTTTTTTAAAAAAATTAACTATTGTATACAAATGATTACTCTAGAATTATCAGCTGAAATTTTTATATATCATAGAAGAATATTAATACTATCTATAACAAAAATATAAGCTAACTTGGATTACTAGTTATTAAGATATTTATTGTTAAAGTTTGAGTAAAAATAGCAATTTTTTTAATAATATTATTTATACAGATTAGTGTTCAATTATATAATTGGTTATAAATTATGATTGATCATATGATCGTAATTAATCATATATAACAACTGATCAAAATACTATAATTAATTATAAATTGATCTCCTTTGTATATAATTGATTAATGATTAATCACTAGATATTTGACTGATTCCCATATCTATTCTATACTAGTCAGTATTATCACTCAGACCAGACCTGAACTCAAATTAGACTGGATCAAACTGGATCAGACTATACATGAGAACGAAAGCATTTCGGGTTCTAAAACCCGAAATTAAAATTTGAAGACGAAATTGTTTTTGACCTATTTTACTTGAAAGACAAAATTATTTGATACTTTTTTTGAATAGACGAAATTATAAGGAACATATCTATATAAATTTTATTTGCTCTTCCTTATAAAAATTTTTAATTTTCTCTAATGAAGACGAAATAGGCCTTTTTCAAAAATCAATTTCGGTGGCATCACTAGATCAGACTTGGACTAGCTATATCATGTTTGTCAAATAGTATATTACTCAAGCTAGTTTGAGTTAGACTATTACAAATCACCCAAATCAGTTATTAAGAATCTTAATAATTTAAAATAGATTATTAAAATCTATTTTTAAATCATTAAGATTCTTAATAATCTAAAATAGATCATTAAAATTCGTAAACGATCTATTTTAGATCATTAAAAATCTTAATGATTTAAAAATAAATTGTTAAGAATCTTAATGATTTATTTTAGATCATTAAAAATTTTAATGATTTAAAATAAATTAATTATTAAGATTTTTAATAATCTAAAATAGATTATTAAGATTCTTATTAATCTATTTTAGATTATTAAGATTCTTAACAACCTAAACATTTTAAATTTTAAAATGCTAAAATAAATCTGTACCTAATCTTCAATGTCATGTTTGTATGTTCGTGTTTGTAATAAGTTCGTGTTTAACAATTATTACACAAATATGTCTAATAAAATCAATTTACTTAGACATAATTTAAACATGAATATTGGACAATGTTCAAAAATGTCTGGTTCACCAAAAATAGCTCAGATATTAAAAATGTACAACACTGATACTAGCTGCTATACCAGAACCCTGGGCATCTCTCATATAGGTCATAACTAGATTTTGACCAATTTTGATCTAATTTGCTAAAAACAATTAAATCTATTTACTTAAATAACTTTTGATCCAGTGATTAGAATTAAATAAACATTTTTTGTTAGATGCACCTTACTGAGAGCTTCATTTAAAAAAAAAGTTCATTCAAATTGGACTACTGGATGCCAAAATAATTGCCAAAAACTGATTTTTTGCTTTTTAAATTTCGGTGGTTTTTGCTGAAACATGTAATGTATGACCTTTGTACTATATGTTCAGGGCCCTGCTATATCTGCAATTCAACTATAAAAATTACCTGTTTAAACTCTTTGGTTTATGCTCTGCCTATTAATTTTTATCTATTACCAGTTAGAGGGCATTCATAAATAACGTTATGTATCCTTATATAGTAGTACTTGACCCCCAGAATATATAAATAAACTTTTCAAAATCCATATATTTATATATAAAATTTTACAAAAACTTGAATATCTTGTTACATAGTAATCTGATTTAGATGATTTAGATACTATTCGATCCATATTAGTGAAACAAATCCAATAATATCAAAATGGAATTACTAAAACGCACCTATGGTGTTTTACACCATGTTACATAAAACTATTAGAATAGCCAATCAAAATTTAAGATCAGGTGTAACAAAAAATTTTGTTTTTTGTTTATTTTTTTAAAAAAATTTTCATATCGTAAAATTTTGCTTATGAAACCACCTTTGGGACTCTAATAAAAAACATTTCTTGTTAAATTTTGTATATACTAATGCCCCTGATAAAATCCCAGGCCTTACCCTAACCCTAAAGTAACTAAAATTTATTTTTTGTTTTGTAAAAATTTATTTTTTTTGTTATACAGATTTGCAAATCTAATCTATATATTAAAATACAAACGTGTGTAACCGGTTGCTTTTTTTCGGATTAGTCCGAATAACGAAAAATTTGCGAAATGCGTAATACATCTATATATTAAAATACAAACGTGTGTAACCGGTTGCTTTTTTCCGGATCAGTCCGAATAACAAAAAATTTGCAGAACGCGTAATACATATCATATTATAATACAAACGTGTGTAACCGTTTGCTTTTTCTGGATCTGCGAAAAATTCACAGAACGCGATCTGCTTTTTTTCAAACACAGAACGCGATCTGTTTTTTTCTAAAATACAAACGTATGTAACCGTTTGCTTTTTGCTGAATAGCAAAACATTAGCGGAACGTGATTTGCTTTTTTTCAAACTCACGAAACATCAAAAAATGCATATCAAAAAACTTTTTATACGGTTTACAATATTATTTTAGGAAACAAGTGTACTAAGTAAAATCGAAGGTTTCATAGTATATTTTAATAAGTTGAATTACCAATTTTTATATGACAACGAAAATATATCGGATATTCATTGCAATAAGGGATTCCAAAATTAAAATTCATAAATCTTATTTTGATAACTAATAAAATAAGAAGACATATTGATTATCATTTATGTTTTAATTAAAATACGAATATACTTATTTATATGATTTTAATTATTATAAATTATTTTATTGTTGTTTTATACTTAAACATGTCTAAAATTTCATATCGGCAATGTCAAATTAAACAAATAAGTAGTTGTGCAGCGCAGTTGTGCGAAACCAGAAATGGGAAAATTAGTCCATTATGAAAGATAATTATTATTCGAACAGAATTTCGACCTTTTTATAGAAAAATTCTTAGGCAATGTTAGAATTCCGAGTCAGTTTTTAGATAATACAAAAGAAATTTTTATTTATTTCATTTACAATGCATACTAAAGTTATAGCATAGAGCAATTAGATTATAACTTTAAACTGTACACGATTACTAATTAAAATCCAAATTTATTACATCTAATAGCATTAATGTTAACACCTGAAATCTGCAAAATAATAAACCAAGCATGCAACAATTGTAAGTGCTAAAACAATTATGTAAACCTGTACAATCTTATATAGTTAGCAAACAACATAACAGTACTAATAGTAAATGTTATAAAAACAAGCCCCATATTAATACAATTATGAATTAAGTTCGAAAAATGTACCAATATAAAATAAAAAAATCTTAAATAGCTTGATACATAATCGATAATCCAAATGGAACCCTGAGTAAAGTAAAAACAAGCTGCAATATTAATACTTAAATACATTAGAAAGCACGATGATAAACAGTCAAGTCAATGTACATATAAAAAAAAATCAATATAGTGAACACATACCAGAATATTATAGAATCCCTTAAACATCAATCTCTACTGCGATAAACAGTAATTTAAAAGCACGAAATGTCAGCACGCATAGTATACTAAAATAAAAAAATCTTAAGTGACTTGATAATCCAAACAGAATCCAAGCTACAATATTAATATATAAATACATTAAATCAAGAAAGCACGATAATAAACAGTCAAATCAATGTACACATAAAAAAATCACACATACCTTAATAAAAAATCAATACTATGAACACATACCGTAATATTATCCCTTAGATTGTAGTAGAACACAGGCAAATTTGCCTGCGTTTTTGCACTTTTTTAGCTCTGATTTACTTTTTTAAAATACTAAAATAATTAAATAAAACTTTGTACAATTATATTTGAAAATAAGGATTACTTTTTTGCAAAATTAGTTTTTATATT
Source organism: Gigaspora rosea (assembly GCA_003550325.1). Classification (NCBI taxonomy): domain Eukaryota; kingdom Fungi; phylum Glomeromycota; class Glomeromycetes; order Diversisporales; family Gigasporaceae; genus Gigaspora; species Gigaspora rosea. The sequence goes on from QKWP01001568.1 coordinate 82,337, forward strand.
ATAAGAAAATAAATTATAGTTACATATAAGCTGAAAATAGATAATTTTAAGAAAAAATTTTTTTAAAAAATTTTATTACAATTTTTCTGCGATCTTATTTAGTTTTAGTTTTAGAACTATAGTTCTTAAGACAATATTGTAGTTTATATAAAGGATGACAACTTTCATTATTGCAACTTTAATGATTTACTTGTAAAAATTAAGACTTGTATTAGAAGTAAAGATTTTTTTTATAGACGGGAACATATAAAATTTGAAAAAATCTAAAGAAAAATTTTAATAGTAAAAATGCCAATACAAGAACTTTAAACATTTATTATATTAAAGTTTTCTAATGATTTTAAAAAAATTTTATAACAAAGTTACTAAAACAAAACTTAAAGAATATTTTTTACTTAGAAAAGATATGGCTAAAATCAATATTTAAAATTTTATTAAAAATTTTAAAATACGCAGGCAAATTTGCCTGTGTTACAATCTAAG
>QKWP01001568.1:93229-118822 GCA_003550325.1 Gigaspora rosea
TTTTTTTTTTTTAGAGAACGTTCTGTTTTTTTTTTTTTATTTTAGTGAATGTTGTATTTCATAAAAAGGTAAAATTGGGTAAAAGTTCTATCTAATGTTTGAAATATAGCTTATATTACCAAAACAAAACTGCTAACCAAAAAAATTTTTACTATGATGCTCAAATATGGAGTGCTCCGTATTAAAAGGTCCCATTTTTACATTTATCTCATTTTGAGATAATTGAGTTTAACCATTTGTTTTGATTTTCGGACTGATTCGGGATTAATTAAATTTCACGATTTTGATTGGTTAAAGAAGGCAGGTGACTATCGGATAATCTCGTGACGTGTTGGCTCTACGCAGCCTCATGTAATTTTTCTTTTTAAATTATCTTGATTTTTTATTATGCAAATCAACTTTTATTAATAATTGAAAAATATCAATTATGTCAAAATTTACATGAATTTAATAAAAACTCATTTTTCAAAAAATTGTAAAAATGGGCCCTTTTAATACGGAGCACTCCATATAACCTCACATAGATTGTTCGGGGTCCTATATAACTATATAATATTATATAATCTATAAATAGATTTATTAATCAACACTTTTTTTATAAAAAGTCTTTAGCTAATTTTCAAAAATTCCTAACCATTATAGTTTTTTGCAATATAATTAATTGTAAACAAGTGATTAAAATCATTATCTATTAAATTTTTTTAAAAAAAATATTTTTTAATAAAGTTGCTTATTATACATATTTTTGAAGCCCTATGTACAAAATTAACTTCATCTTATTTTTAAATAATCTTTTTTTAAACCAACTTGCTAATAAAAAACTACTTACTGTTTAAATACATGAGTTTTTGAACAATCAAAAAAGTTTTTTTAACTATATTAAACTATTGCCAAAAAATTTTTAAAGATTACAAGTTTGTGTAGTCTTTTATAAAGACTGAATTTCATAATCTGCATGAAATTATATATATATAATGTACTATAAAATACTCTACACTTAAATCAAAATATAAAAATCTATATTGTTATTATTTGCTTGATCAATTTGAAAACAATAAAGAACTGAGATAAGTATTAATTTTAATTGCATAAAAATTCATATTGTAAATAAATAATAGTTTTGTATAATATAAAAAAATTTTCTTGAAAAAAGCCATCTATTTATTTTTAATATTTAAGATAAATCAATAAAACTACTATAAAAAATTGCTAAAAAGCTATCAAAATTATACTAGAAATAAGTAAATCAAATGAAAGTAAACTAGATAACAAATTTTAAAACAAGACTGCTATTATACTACTTGAAGACCTTTTTAGCTTAAACTAATCCAACAGCTCAAGAACTAACAAATAATATCAAAAAATACATCCAAATAATTGATTAACTAGTCATGGCAAAAAACATACTAACTAATAAAGTTATTATTAAAACTGTAATAGATAAATTTAACACTTATAATGACAATAATGATGATAAAAAGCTATTACCATCTCCAATAATTATAACTAAAGTTGTTGAAATTAGAGATAGTAATTAAATCTGAATATGTATTTATATTCAGATATGTATTTGTATCCGGATATGTATTTATATTCAGATATATATTTATATCTGAATATGTATTATATCTGGATGAATCCAGATTTTAAATAAATTTGGATTCAATTTTTTGAATTTCTGTGTCCAAATATAATATAAATCTGGATATAATATATAAATCTATATAGAAAATAAATCCAAATAAAAAATAAATCCAAATAAAAAATAAATCTGAATAAAAAATAGATTTGAATAAAAAATAAATCCAGATAAAAAATAAATCTGTATAAAAAATAAATCTAAATAGAAAATAAATCTAAATAAAAAATAAATCTGAATAGAAAAAATAGATATTTATGTATATAAAACAAATATTGTATAATATATCCAATCAAGTTAAAAGCCTACTATGCTAATTATATTTGAATATATATTCATAACTGAATATATATTTATATCCAGATATATATTTATATCCAAATATATATTAATATTAGAATATATATTTATATCTAGATATATATTCATACCTATACATACTACTAAAATTGATTTTTGAAAAAAGCCTATTTTGGGTTTCTAAAAATAAATAAAATTTTTTATAAAAAAGAGCAAATAAAATTTATATATTTATATTTTTTATAATTTCGTCTATTTAAAAAAAGTATCAAAAATTTTAAATTTTAAATATTATAGACCAAAAACAATTTTAGAAAATATTTTTAATTTTAGAACCCAAAACCCAAAATAATTTTGTTACTATATATATTCATACCCAAATATATATTTATATTTAGATATATATTTATATCTGGATATATATTTATATTCAAATACATTCAAAATATATTTATATTCAGATTTAAAATAAATTAATCCAGATACAGTGCAGAACAGCAAAAACCATCCAATTTTTATATATAAAATATAAAAATTGTTATAACTTAATAACAAATAATTTGAATGGAAATATGGCCTGACAGATTTGTTAATATTTGTCTAAACTACAATTCTGTTAGAACAGATTTTTTATTTATTTTAATTTTAATAAGTTATAAGAGTTTAAAGTTTATATGTGTTTGAAATTTGGCTTTTACTATATAAAAAAAAAGAATTTATATATTTTTTTTAACTAATTAAAATTTTTTATATAAAATTAGCCAATCAAAATCAATTAAATAATTGTAAATTTGGCGCTTCATATAAAAAATTGAATAGTTTTTGCTGTCCTGCACTGTATATTTTTTGATTTTATTTATATCTAAATAATAAAAATATATTCAGATTCTAACTCTAGTTAAAGTGTTAGAGAAAGTTATAAAGTATCAAGAGAGTCTTGATATTGAAAATAGATTTGATGAAAATAGATTAATTATGTTAAGAAAAAAGTTTAAAGAATAGCGATATAAAAAAGATAAATCTAAAAAACAAACCTTAATCAAATCTTTTTTTCAACAATCCTAAATACTATAGTATTATGTTTAAATTCTTTATTTTTGCTTTTTTTTGAACATTTTTATTTTTTATTTTTTTGTTTTATTTGAATGTTTTTTTTTTCTTATTCAATTATTAGTATGGTTCTAAGTATTAAATTGCAAAAAAAGAAATTTTTTATTCAAAATAAAGGATATAGTTTGGTTCTAAAAAAAAAAGAACTATCTATATATTAAATACTATATAATATAATAAAAGAACTAAAAAATTATTTTAACAAAGTTATAAGTCTTTTATAACTAGAAAAATTGTAAAGCAAGATCTAAATATTAACAAAAAAAGCTATCCAAGTTTCCAGTTATAAAAATTTTTTTACTGCTAATAAAAACTTTTGACCTATCATTAAAGAAAAAAAGCTAACAATTAGTAGCAAGAATTCAGGCAACTAAATAATTTTTACTAATTAATTTACATAAAAAAAATCTAATTATTACAAATTTGTAGTTGCATTTTTGTTAATTAATTGATCCCTAATTTTAAAATTACAATCAGTATTACAATACCTCAAAAGTTCTAATCATGTATATATATCTATACTATTAAAGTTTTAATGTTTGTCTGTTATATTTAAAAAATTTGATTGGTTAAATTTGGGTACCGTGATCAGTATCATTAGTTGATCTATATCAGGTGAACTACATGCACTATCCCTGTATTAAATTATGATATTTTTAATGCTTTATTGTTATATACTTCAATTAACTTTAGTATAAAAATATAATTTATATATCATCAACTACACAATCAAGTCCTCTTTGTGTTTATGATCATTGTGTACTCATAATAGTTCAAACGATCTAATTTTACTATGTTTCTACAAATTGTATTATTTACTGTATTTTAGATTGAATCAAATGTTTATAATTAATAAATCAATATTAATAGTATAGATTTTTATATCTATAATTGTATATACTCTATAAAAAATAGTATTTTTTGTCAACAAACTAATCAAACTCTTTCTGACGATCATCTGAACCAAATTTTTCAAAAAACAAATTTTTTTGTTAAAGAGTCGCCTATACATTAAGAATAGTAGGATAACAGGAATATGGTTTTTATAAAGGTTAACTTTTCTATTCAGGGACTCCTTTGTATATTCAGTATACAAGCCAAAAGCGTCTTCTTACAAAATAACTGGCAGAAGGTGGCACCCTTGTACAAAAAATTTTGGTGGAAGTTCATAGAAAGAATATTCATCGACAAAGTAACCTGTAGTAGAACAACAAAAAAATAAAAGTTTTCTGACTATACACTCTTTTAAATTTGTTACAAGTGACGTCTTCCGTCTCTTTGGACTTTTCAAAATTTTTAAAAAGTGGGCAATTCAGTTTACCCCTCCAAAAGATCGGTAGTATTTACTCCTTCTAATTTGGGAATGTGCCTACTAAATCAGAATCAAGTTAGGAATGAATCTCTTGAGATAAACAATGAATGACATGTGAGGTGTTTTGGAGAAAATCCGAAATGAAATTTCTTTCTAGAATATTCTTTTAGGTGTAGTCTTTTTTTTCATTTTCTTATATGTACATATAATACTTTGGCAAGGCACTTCTTTGTGCAGTATTATATAATTTTTAACATTAGTCAGTATTGTTTTTTTTTTCTTTTGTTTTTTTCTTTTTCTGTTTCCACGTGTCAGGATTAGCTTCTTTTCTTTGTTTTTTCTTTTTTGTATTGGTTTTTCTTTTTGTGTAGTCCATTTTCTTGGTAGTTTCTTTTTACTTTCTCCTTTTTCATTTGCCCTTTATGAAGAAGGAAGAATTTTAAGGAAAGGAGTACAATCCTGACACGGCATTAGCAAACTGGTCAGTGATGTTTGGAAATCAAGTCTCAACAAGTATTGGGACTCCGACAAAAACGAATTTGTGAAATGGCAAGTTGCACTTGGGTACTTTTGTATCGAGTAATTCTTTATTTGGTTGTAATTTGATATACTGTATATGTACTTCGATACGAACACCAGTCACTATACATTTATTAAAAAATAAAGGCAGAATTGTCCAGACTAAAAAAAAAAAAAAAATAGTATTTTTTGTGTCCTGTATATTAAACAAAATAACTGCATACAAAAATTATAAATTTGAACTAAAATTTATTAGGCCATACAAATTTAACTACAGTCAACCCTCCATAAATGCAACCTCTATAAATGCAATACCTCTCTAAATGCACGTTTTTTTCTATTCCGTAAAATGTTATTAGTGCTAAATGCACGTTCTATATTCTGTAAATGCACGTTCTCTTGAATAACATTTTATATCACACTAACCTCTCTAAATGCACATGGCCAATCAAATTTTAGTATTTAAGATAGGTTATACAGTTTTGGTAGAAGTTACACAAACTTGATGGTCTAATTTTTAAAAGCTGCAATTTAATTGGCTCTCTCTAAATGCAAACCTCCCTAAATGCACGTTGTAGGCTTGTCCCTACGAGTTGCATTTATAGAGGTTTGACTGTACTTGGTTTTCATAACATGTATATTTTTAATTGACCCAGCCGGTCGGCTTTTTTTTTTAAATTTCATATATAAAATTTTATGAAATTTTATATAAATTTTTTTTTAAAATCCCACCCGGTTGTTAAAACATATAAAAAAATTTTTTTTGAGGTTTCCAAATTTTGACCCGGCCGGGTTATGAAAACCAATTGATTAATTTTTCATGGCCTTAGTTATTGTTGATACTTTTTTTTGTATAATTACTATATCTAAATATAAGGATATATCTAACTACTAGTATACAATAAAGTTTAAGTTATAGTATATATTTCTTATATGTATATATACATATGTACATATATATTGTACCTGGATTTGGAATTTGTCCCAATTTGGAATCTGGCCTAATCCTACTTCTAATACTAGCCCTAACCCTAACCCTAAAGTCACCTAAAGTCCTAATTCTGCTACAAAATTCTCATCTGGGGCAGCCTGATTCCGAATTGGGACAAATTCCGAATTCAGGTACAACATATATATGAATACTAGATTTAGTCAATCTACAAAATTTGAACTTTACAACAATAGAAAAATAAAAATTAAGAAATTTTATATAGTGTTATATAATTGGTTATCAAAAAAATATAATAGTAACTATCTTTTAAACCATGTAGCAGGCAAATTTGCCTGCTTAAATTATTTTTAAAAAGTTTTTTTAAGTTTTTTTAATATTTATTTAAGATATTCTTTTTATAAATAATATACAGTCGCCTATCTCTAATTCGAACCTCTCTAAACTGAATACTATTAAACTCTCTCTAAACTGAACAAAATCTCTTAGTACATTTGTAAATTTTATTATAAAGTTTGGATAAGCCATATATAACTTTTTGAAAACTGAACTTTTCCAAATTTTTATATAGTAAAAAAAAGCAGTCCCAGCCAGTGTTGTTATTGGACATGTCCAATTGGACAGGGCTAATTGGACATAAGGCTAAAAAGGCTAATAAATTTGGGTTGAACTTTATAAGTCCAATTGGGCTTAAGTAAAAAAATGCTAACTCTAGTAATATAATACTAAAAAAGATATTAAAAATATATAAATACTATAATTAATTAAAGCAATTCTTGCTAATAATTTATTATATAAATTCAGATAATAAAATTTGAATCAAGTAGACAAGTCTATCACAATAATAAATCTACTTTCTAGTTAAAACTTTTTTTTATTAATTAAAAATCGAGCTCTAATATATTAATTTATATACTTAAAAGAAACTTAAATCAATATAATAAAAATTTAAATGAGAAATTAATTAGTATATTATTTGATAATATTTAGTTAATTAAATAAAAAAGCTTCTGAAAATACTTAATTGAAGAGTTTTTAAAGTTATTAATATATATGGCTTATTTAAATACAATATTGCTTTAAAATTTCATTAGTATTGTAGCTATATAATATAAAGTTTAAATACAGAATTTAAGTTTTATTATATTTAATGCATTGTATACCTTGAAATATTATATTTTACAGATCATAATTTAAAATAAAATTTATATTTTCTACTTAACTTCTAACCTAAAACCAACAAATACTTGTTTATTATAACTTTACTTTAAAATGAACTCTAATCCTAAAAAATGCATCCCAAAAAAATTTAATTTTTAAGATTTTATATTATAATTTTATTTTAATCTGCTACATTAAATATTATTTTGTTTCTAGTATATACTTTATAATATTACATATTACTTTGTTTCTGGTATATGTGCTATAAGCCAAAAACAAATACTTATATATAAAAATATTACTTTCAGCTTTTACTAATATGTATATTTTGAGTGAAAAAAGAATAATTACTTTTATTTTCTATTTTTATATATACAAAATTGGCTGCAAATTAATTATTTTATAATTATCAAGTTATATAATATAAACTTCTTTTAACTTATTCAAAATTATTTATTTTTATGTATAATAACTAATATTTATATACACATTATTAATTAAATTGTTTATTTTCTATTCTACTTCTATGTTACTATCTAACTAATTCTAAAGAGGTATACAACTAAACTATATAACCACAAGAAACAAATTTTTATCAAGGGTTGTTTTATAAATAACATATTCTAAATACTATTTCTTTTTATTAAACGATTTTTACTATATTATTATTTATATATTTTGTTAATAGGATATATATACAGTTAACTTTTTCTATTCTATTAAAAATGTTCTTTAAAGATTTTTATATGTAAAAATTTTTTTAGATTTGGTTCTCAAAGAGTTATTATTAGCTAATTTGAACTTTATAATAAATTTACAAATGTTCTAGAAGAATTTGTTTTGTTTAAAAAGAATTTAATAGTGTTTGGATTAAAAAGAGTTGATTTGTATATATAATAACAATTTGATATTAATATTTATAAGCCAAATGTTCTTGATTTAAGACTCTAATAGGGAATCAAATTTTAAATTTTATTAAGTAAAACTAAAAAAAAAGAAAAAATTTTTTAAAAAAGTATAAATAATACAAAAAAGGTTAATAAGAATTAAAATGTAATTATATAGATTTGTGACTATAGAGAAAGTAATATAAAGAGGTTTAACTAATATAATAGATTAATAAATTTGTAACTATGGTTACTTTAATTGAAGCCAATCAAATTATAAGATTAGATGTAATATTAAACATTTTGAAAATGTCAAAACAAATATTTGTTTTGCCAAAAATTCCTTTTAAATCAAAATTTTGTATATGAAACTACCTTTTGGTTTTAACAAAAAAAATTTTTTGCTAAATTTTAACTTTTTTTAGTCCAAGCTTTACTCTAACTCTAATTTTAATTGTACAGTTTTATTCTTGTAAAAATTTGGTTTAATAATCATATTACTCTGATCTTAGTTACAGTTATAGTAACTAATAGTTACAAACCAATTATTTCTTATATAATTATTGCTTAAAATAATTATAGATTATTTTAAAATAAATAGCTTACTTGTAGCCAGGACTACATGTAGCTGTATTAATAAACTAATTTTTCAGCTAAATGCTATATATAGCAGGACCCCGAAGAACTCTGATACAACTTAGATCTGAATTTGTATAATTTTAGCAGTATTTTAGCCAAATAGATATATAAAATAGAGCAAAATTTGAAAATTTACTATGTAAAAATGCAACGTTTGATGAATTTCTATGCAAAATTTCCTTTTTTAGAATCATCTGAGTTGTATTAAAGTTCTTCAGGGTCCTGTTATACTCCGGGTTACACTTTGGAGTATGCTCTGATTTATACTTCAGTGTGGTATAGTGTTAAGGAATACTCTGCCAAAGTATGCATCATACTACTCTGGAGCACTCTGTTAACATCCCTATATACTATTAAAATAATTTGTTGTTAAAATTAAAGTTAAAATTAGAATTAGAAGTAAAGTTATACTGTAGTAAAATTGTAAGAAGAGTATTTTTGCTTAGTAATATGACAAGAATTACTCTAGTAAAATTTTGAGTTATTATAGAATTATTAAATACAGCTACATATAGCTATAGCTACATATCAGATATAAATTAATCTATTTTAAAATTATTTTAAGGTTTTTATAAGATTATTTTAAAATGATTTTAAGATTAATTAAGATAAGATTATAATAAGATAAGATTATAATAAGATAAGATTATTATAAGATTATTTTAAAATTATTATTAAATTATTATAAATATTATAAGATTATTATATAATTTAGATAATTTTATTATTATCTTTAAAATTATAATAAATTAATGAAAAAATTAGATAGTTTCTATAAGTATATTAGCTTCTAGTAGTCTAATATTACTGGATTTTTCTAGTAAAATTTTTTTGTTTACTATATAAAGCTTCCAATAATGTTTAGTAACTTTAGTAGTTCTAGTAGTGTTCTAGTAATATAAAACTATAAAAAAATAGTTTTTACTTTTGTATTAATAAGTTAATTTTATAAATTAAACCTATTTCTTGATATATTATTTGTTATAACTTTTTATTTAGATATATAAATTATACTGTTTATTTATCATTTTCAAGAATAAATGTATACTAAAATTTTATATAGTCAAACTAAAATTTGTATAGCTAGTAGCTATAAGGCAATACAAATAAAATAAATTGGATTTTATATCTTGCCAAATCCAAAAATTTGCTAAGCCCAAATTTTTTTATGCTATAGTAGATAAGTAACCAATCAAAATGTATGCAAATAATTGATTCAGATTGCTGTTTTCAATAAACTTATTATATCATATAAATGATTGCTGGACTTATTAGTATTGGATTTTATTTTATTAAATATCCAGATATCTGAGAATGGTACAAATATCTAAATGCCAAATTTTATTTACAGATTGTGTATTCAATAATGAGAATGATTTCAGATAATTGTATAGTTTATTGGTTAATTTATATTTAGTGCATGGTAAACAAATTTTGTATTAGTATTGAGAAATTAAAAATTAGATTTATAAGCAATATAAACTTTTTGTTCTATAATATAAATACAAATAATACAAATATTATTATACCAAATTTTATTTAAATATTTTAAATAATTAAAAAAAATATATTTAAATATTTTAAATAATTAAAAAAATAAATCAGAGATTTATTTATTATAATTATGCAAGTAAATTTGCCTGCAAGCCCTCTACAGATTAAGGTCAAAATAATATAAAAATAGGTGGTAAAGATTTATATATATATATATATATTTTTTTATCTTATGGTCTAGACTTGGGTTGCTAATAAACTATAAAATAAAGCTGGTAACTGTTTAAACTGATTGGCCAATATAATAAATAACCAATCAGATTTTAGATAGCCACTAGTTTTACTAGCTTAATTTAGTTTTACAAACTACTTTAGTCTAGGAATACTTGCAGTCATAGCAATGTAAAAGCTCCTTAATGCAAAGTTAGTTTTGGAAAAAAATAAATAAATATTACAAAAGGTTAATTCCTTGGTTTTCGTAGCATAAAATTTTAAAAAAATCCATCCGGTTATCAAAACAAAAAAATTATAGCTATTTTCATTATTCCTGGGACAATTGAATCGATAAGTTTCTAATGCCAGTCGACTCCGTAACTTATCGATTCTGATTTGTTAATTATCGATTCAATTATTGCCAATTTTTTTAGTTCTAGGAATATGAATTAGCCGTAAAAAAAAAAAATCCTCAAATCTTGAATAACTGCTGCAAAATCTATATGTAGATCGATGCAAATAAATGATCAATTATATACAGTTATACAGTATATACTTTATATAATGGCTAAATTTGTGACGCGTAAAGTAAGTAATGTATATGTTGTAAGTGGGAACGGAATTTGAGTAGATTTGGAATTTTCTAGTTAAACTAGGAGGTACATATGATTAAATCAACCCCAAAATGTTGGTTTTACGTAAAAATTCCGAATCCGCTTAGATTCATTTCCATTTAAAACATATATTCATGAGAATGAGACACCAATCAATAATAAATTCCAGTGAGATTTTAAAAGTCAAGATATCAAGTAAATCTAAAGCATTACAAATGAAAAGGTTTATGTAAAATTAATCTTTTTATTGGAATATTGGAGAAATCCAAAGTTCATGAAAGTTTCAGATTTCTGTCAATAAAACCGTATTACAGTTTATGTTTTATAGTGCTAATTAAAAACCCTAATTAAAATATTGTAACACTTCTCATTTGATCTAAATCCATTATTTGAGTACATCGCTTACGCACTATATCTCTAATAATATAATGTATATTTGATATTAAACAAAAAAAAAAGTATGACTCAATAAATATACAAAAAAAAAAAACTTTTTGTAATGATCAAAAGCTTATGTGTGAATTATTATTATTATAAGAAATCGATCAACCGATTTTTGAAAAAAAATCGACCGATTAAGCGAAATTAACTTTAGGCGATTTTTTCATTATTTCAGGATCACTATTAGACTTTTCGCTTCAAATTAGTACTCAACCATTCCAAACCCTCGTAAAGACCATCACCACTCGTAGCACAGGTGGCTTGGATATACCAATGACGCTGTCGGAGAGAGTGAAGTCCAAGCTTATCGGTAATTTCAGCAGCATTCATAGCATTTGGTAAATCTTGTTTGTTAGCAAACACTAAAAGGAGTGCATCACGAAGTTCGTCTTCATTCAGCATGCGTTGAAGTTCTTCTCGAGCCTCTGAAATACGTTCGCGATCATTTGAATCAACAACGAAAATAATACCCTGAGTGTTTTGGAAGTCTTTACATTGACACCATATCAAATGATCACATTAATAAGATTATTTTTTATATAAATGATCATTTTTAGTCTAAATTAAACTTACAATGACGCCATAACGGTCGGATCTTGTCTTGACCACCGACGTCCCAAACGGTAAAGGAAATATTTTTATATTCTACAGTTTCAACATTGAAGCCTGAATAAAAAGTTAAAAGTTAGAATTGTGTAAATAAAAAAACGGGTAGATTTTCAGAAGCACCTTAGAAACATGTCCAGTCAAAGTAACTCACCGATAGTAGGAATGGTAGTAACAATTTCACCCAATTTAAGTTTGTACAAGATGGTTGTTTTACCAGCAGCGTCCAAACCAACCATCAGAATGCGCATCTCCTTCTTGCCAAAAAGGCCCTGAAGGAGTTTAGAGATTGAAAGACCCATTTTTGTATATGGTTTATGCTGATGGTGAAATGATGATAGTATATTATTCTAATTCTAGGGAAGGGAGCAACACGGTGTGAGCACTTATAAAGCTTCACACAAAAGACCGCAGGAAGGAGATAGAATGTTGATAGATAGAAAGGGGGTGCACAAGCAAAAAAAAAGGCCAAACAAAAAGAGGAGGAAGATTTGGCTTGATCTTAGTGGACGAAGTTGAAACGGCGCAGTCATGGCGTAGACATCTAGTGACAAATAATCCAACGACAGGTGTTAATCAAAAACCAGATGGGAGAACCAATAACTTTTGATCTTAGATTTATGAACACCAAATTATCATTTATATTTCATATGGTAGATCATGCTAATGTAGGAACGTATAACCAGTTCAATATCATAAGAAATAATTAGGTGAACAAGTAATTTCTTGACATTTTTCATTTACTTTCATTATTTGTCTTCCACATGTATGGCTGTGTGATTTCTATTTAGAAACTTTAGAAAAGAATATAACAGATTTTTCAAATAATTATGTAACTAAATTGTCGAATTCTTATCGTTATACGTAAAACAAATGTTAATTCTTAAAACCTTTCAATTAATCAATGTTGATACTTTAAAAGTGCTTTAAAATGCGTTCTAAAAGAAATTCAAAATATTATAATTTTTGTTAATTTAGTAGTTAGTAGTTCGAAAGTGATAAATACAATATTACACAATATTAGCTCTCGATATAATGAGTATGTAGTCATTACATCAAGATGAAATTCAATAATTCTGCGTATAATTTAATACAATCAAATCTTTACCATATCGAGACACTTGATGTATTAAGGATCTTTAATAGTAATCACGTTACTAAAATTGAAACTTATTTATGTACGTACAACCTTCGCTTATAATAGTCACGTGAAATTTCTTTGTGGACTCTAAATAGTATAACAATAACGACGAAATAAAGGGAATGGGCGTTATTTCGAATTTTGGCTCGAATTAAACTTAATCCGGGCCAAGATTCGAACGGTATCATAAATTTTACATAGATATAACGTTATCAGTTATGTTACACTTGATCCAGCAATTTGATTGGACAGATTGTCAAGTCATTTAAAGATATGAATTTTTCGTCTTAGCGTTCAAGGATGACAATTAGATCATACACGCTACCAACAAAACCAATCCTCCGCTTTCTTCAATCATCAACGCAGTCATTAACGGCTTTTATATATGTAGATGGAACCATTGAAATTCATCCTTCCAAGGTAACTGCTCATTTCACAACTTTAAACATTTATACTTTGTATTTTTTTAGTTAATGTAACATATCATTCCAAAGGCTTCAACTGGCCCTCCTTTACGTATAGACGACGATCCAACTTTTCTTTTGCTCTTAGATGTTCCTCATAATTCAAACGAACCGACAAATTCTTTGGTGGTAACTTTCCATATTCATTTAAAAGAGCGTGCTGGAAGTTTCGAAGTCCGTGCATACGAATTTTTACCAACTTTGGAAAATTCTAATGGAGGATCAGCTTTTGGATTGATACCAATCGTTTTACAAGTTGGTGAAGAAAGATTGGTAAAGGATTTTAAAAGCTCTTTAAAAAACAAGCAAGTAAAAAAAAAAATTTTTTTTTTATTATACTTTTTATACTGTTTAGACTTTTTAACTTATGTGAATTATATATAGGTTGACCGCTTCTGTTGCATCATGCCCAAAATATATCACAGGTTATGGTCAAAGAGTTGTAATGTTGTGTGAATCGAATGAAATAATTTTATGGAATTTGAAAAAGGTACATAATCTTAATGTTAAACCATGTTCTTTTCTATAATTCACGTGACCTGTAATGACCTTTAAATTAATATAGCATTGGGATAGTTCTCTTCGTTTTGAATGGCATAGTACTATCTCTCTTCCAAATTCATATCCAGTAACAAGCCTTTGCGTTACGCAAAGTTTTATTTTTTTTAGTTCCACTACTTTCAAATCAAAATTAGATGAAGAATGCTTATGCGTGATTACGATTAAAAAATTATTAGCTGGTAAAATTTGTGGGTGCTATCTTCGTGAAGATAATTTGGTAAAAAGTAAAATTTTTGATGCTGAAATAGATGAAAATGATGATGATGATAAAATTGGTAATGGTAACACGGAAAAGAAAGGTGTGAACACTATACAGATGCGGGCACAAGCTCCAAGGCTTGGATGTTTGGGTGAATGTGGTCATTTATGCCTTATACCATTAAATAACATTGTATGGAAAAATAATATCAATGAAGCTACAATATATGGTATATTTATTAAATTTTATTTGTTTATATCTTTATACAGTAGTAAAAATTTTTTTGTTTAGACCTACAAGTGATATCGACAGACTCGATTCTTCTTTATACAACTCTTCCCACGTTATTCATCATATCTGCATGCATCAAAACAATAATATTACCAATTTCAAGTAAATCACGTAAGACTTCGTTAGATGATGCAGCACTTTCTGAAACAAAATATCATACTTTGTTTTCATGCTTTCCGTTAAAAAATTTTCCAATTCCAAATTCAACCGGTGTTAATTTGATAAAGAAAAATAATAACATCAATGATAATGGAAATGTTGAATGGGGGAGTGTTTTAGTCGGACGAAAAGGACTGTCTGTTGTGGTGATTGAAAACCCTTATGATAAATATAACGTTAATACAGTGGAACAAGACACTCAAATTTTACCTCAACAAAGTGGTGAAATGTTGTTAGCTAGTTGGGCGAGTATGCCATTTGATGCTACGGATGGAAGTCATAGTACAATTTATATTGTGGCGATAGATCAAGATGATATGCAAAGTTTAAGTTTCCAAAATGATTTTATATCATCACTTGCATTAACTGGAACTCGTGGCAATAAAGAAAAAGATTGTGAAAATGGTAAGGAAGATCAACTATTTTATTGTTAATATAATTTTATATAAGTATACTAACATTATCCATAGATTCTATTTTTTCTGCATTTGATAATATTTCATTTAAAACCATTGGTGATACTACAATACTCTGGCATGCTATTTCTTGTCGTTTAATACGAGCAATTTTTGTAACCTCTCACATAATGGATGTGTGTGCACAAAGCACTGATATTATAATTGTTGCCGGAAGTAAAGAAACTACATTATACATCAATAAATGGTGTGGATAATCTAAATAACAAAATATCTTCCAGCAGAAATTTCGCGACTATGGTTATGGATTCGTCATGAAGACTACTAGTATGATTAATGTTAATCTAATTAAAATTATAAAAATTTATCTCATTAAGATGACTAGAAAAAGTAAGGTCCGAAGGACTACTTAAATTAATTTTTATGCTGATAACCGTTTATTATCTGACCATATCATACATTGAAAAAAAAATAATCAGCATTATAAACAACCAATAAAAAGTCAGAAATTGTTATCACGAAGGTAAAAAAAAAAAAAAAAACAAAGCTTTTAATATATAAGGTAAGTGTGGGTATTATGACGAAATTAGAAATCTATTATAACTCGATTCGGTTAAAATGATTTTAGATTATTGCGTATACCGCATGAGGTTAAGAGGAATTTAAATTAAATCGAATAATTTTTATACCGTTCGATTTGTCTTAATTAGGGATTGAAGTCGGTTTAGTCGACTAAAAATTTATATAATGAACTACTATGTTTAGTCGACTAATTAGTTGACTAAACCATAATAATCGACTAAACCAATTCCAATCCCTAGTCTTGATGAGATGAATCCGGGAGTATATATTGTTTACGCGTTTTATTGAAGGTGTATTTAATGAAGCTTCGTATAAACTATATTAATTAATATTACTATATACTGAGAAATGTTAATATTTTATATTTATATATTGGTTTGTGCTTTAACCCTGTAAAAGAGGACTTAACTGCATGAAAGATGTATGCTTTTACGTACAGTACATAATATTTAAATATCGTAAACGATGATAAATAATGAGAAATTGGAATAAATTAGAATCGTTGTTTTATTATTTTTTGAATGTTACTTTACATATCAAAATTACTACTTTTTACATATTAATTAATATTTATTAAATGTTATTTGTTAGTATATCACATTAGATAAATTCGCCTTTGTGTCTTTCACGAACTTAATCTAAAATTCGTGATTTGATTGGTCAATATTGGTGATTTTAGTGTGTCTCTCTCATTGGTCGAACAATGGCATGTGATCTGGACTTTTGCCATGCTCTGTACGTACGTACGTGCGTGCGTTTTTTTTTCGTAGGCGAATGTAATTGTTGAGGAATTTTTGAACATTAGGAATTACAAAACGTGCAATTTCATGTAATTTGTGGTTCGTGTTTTTTTTTTTTCGAAGGGATTAGATAAATTACGATAACTGAGAAACGAATGATATCTTGCACCAAGGAAATGAATAGATTCAACAAAATCATGTTCCAACTCACGATCCAGCTGGTCGACCTCGTTTTCTTTTTTTCATTTGGTTTACATTTCCTATGCAAGTATCACAAAACCACCTGCCCTCCGGTACAGCTTTGAGTCCGACACATTCGAGGTGATACCATTCAATAGGACAATTCTGTAAAAACAAAAGTAACAAGTTAATTTTCAAATACAAAATTCTAATTTTACAATTTTTCTTACCTCTCCATCACAACCAATCATTTCTCCAAAACTGACTTGTCTACAAATACAATATACTGGTTCATTCGGATCAACAGCCTGTACAAAGCCTGATGTGAATGCGTTGGTGCCAGTCATAAGAGTATTTTCATATGTATCAGCATTTGGATCCAAAATGTTTAGATCAATATCACCATTCGTGATTTGATCAGTAACCGACGATGTTCCAGAACTTATACTTTCTTCTCCATTTTGTAATCTTACTTTGATTTCTCTCGAGAGATGACTATTCAATGATGCGTCCGAATTTGATATATAAGGTATATTATTCTGAGAACTATTATTATTTTTTTTTTTTTTTAAAAAAAAAAAAAGAAAAAGATGAATATAAAGCAAACAATAGATATATATATATTTTTGTAATTTCTTATAAAAATTTGAAACGAACATTTGTTTTCGACGTCTTGCACTATTACCACCAACCGGTACTGCGGTCGGCCGACGACCTGAGATCATAGAGTCTTTTATCAGTGAAGTAATATTCAGAAAATATATATTAATAAATAAGGAATAATTGCAGTTATCACATGTAATAATACCTTTATTACACCGTGCTGCAGACGAATTGCTTGGATTTGGTAAAAATGGTAATGCTACATTGATATAATAGAAGTGTAATTTATTTTAGAGAGAAAGCCATCTATTGGAAATATAACAAAACTTTGTCTAGTATAACTTACGAATTTCTTCAGATTCGGCACTTGATGAGGGATAATAAAATTTATTATAATCAAATGCAGGGTTGGGAAACGTGGACGTTGGCATAGGTGTTACTGCTGTAATTTGTTGAACAGGTGTTCGAGTTGTTTGCGTTGACGATGCATTCACGTGATGTGACGTTGGTTGACTTGTCACTAGAGATTCTAATCTGGATGGACTCGGTGGAGCTGAAGTAGAAGATTCCTGAAGATTTTCACGAAGATTATGTTGAGGGAATAGACTATCAAAATCTTCATCAAGTCGTTTTATATGTCTTTCGACCTATAAAAACAGTGAAATATATAATTTAAATGTTAATACAATATTACAATATTATGACTATGGCAGGTATTTAAAAACACTTACTAGTGCCAGGGCTTTATCAGCAATTTCGATTTTTTCATCCTGTAATTGCGAAGCTCTTACGTAATCTTTAATTATCTTATCTTTCAGCATTTCTTCATCTTCGAATTCGGTAATAACGCGGGATACACGGCGCCGCTTCTTTTTAACAATGTGATCGCCGGTTTGTTCATCTTCGTTACGATCTTCGACTTCACTATCTGAGTCATCGTCCTCTGTATCTTGATCTTCGTAAACACTTTCCATTACAGAACAATCACTATCTTCTTCAAGTGGAATACCATCATATAGACACCACAGTCTTTTCTTACGACGCTCTATTCTCTCTGCCAATTCTTCATTCATCGATGTGATATACATTAAGTGAAAGAACAGGTATAAAACTATCATGGAAGATTTAAAGTTGAATATTGAACCTACGCTCAATTTCTTGATCCTTATTTGTTAGCTCGGTAAAATGATAATGAATTTCGGAAGGAAGGTTATCGATGCCTGAAATTAATAATCGGGACAACACGTTAGATCCAATCACAACACTTTTGTTCTTATTAATAACTTATTCTTGTAAAAAGCGGATCGTACTTCCTAAGTACTGGATCAAATACTCGTTGGCGTCTATTGGCTCCATTTACGAAAAAGTATTTATAATAGTTGAATTGCTGTTATACAAGAAGACAGAATATAGTACTTTTTTAAAAAATATATATAGATCGAACAAGAAACAAATTATCATTTACAAGGAATAAATGTTGAATCTTCGATTCGTTGTTGTAAAAGCACCATAAATTAATGATCGCCAAAAAAATGCATCAATTGATTGGCTATACAGATCTGTAGTACCGAATCACGGACCATCTCGAATCATCTACCACAATGATGACATAACGTTAAAGCTAAACAATTGTTACCAATTATATACTCTGATAAAAAACATTCACATGAAACTCGCCTGACACGAGATATAGTACGTAGTCAAAAAAAATCAAAGCTCTTTAACTCTTTATTATTATGGCAAAAGACAGTGATAAAATTGCTGATTATGAAAAATTTTTGCATGAAAAATTAGAGCCTGACTTAAAACATGTTTGGGATTTACGTGAAAAGATATATGAAGAAACGTCGGATTAGTAAAGTATTTGAATATATATATATTTGTTCTTTTTGAAATACTTAATAATACCTTTTTTTTTTTCAAGTATGAAGTTGAAAAACTATATTCAATTAATCAAATCAAATGAATTAAAAGAGCTAAAGACCATGGTTGATTTAGGATCAAATTTTTATGCACAAGCGAAAATGTAGGTTCAAAATTTAGTCAAAGTAAGAAATTATTAAAATTTTACAAATGCATATGTTTGACAGACCCGATACTACATATATTTATGTGAACGTTGGGTTTGGGTTTCATGTGCAATTGACTTTGGATGAAGCGATAAACTATATAGATCGTAAAGAAAAATTGTTACAAAGGTAAGAAAAGAAGGTGTGAACTTTTTTTTTTCTTTTCAATTTATCACTTTTTGATCTATAAATTTTTGTAATAGAAAATCAGACCAGTACACTCAAGACATTTCTAAAATTAGCGCACATATAAAACTGGTAAAAAAATTTTTATATTTCTTTAATTGATGAGGTTTATATAAAGCTAATATACGATTATTTAGGTATACGAGGCATTAACTGAGATCATGAACCTACAAAAAGGGGAGGAGCCACCATTACGAGATGATCTATTTCTATAACTATTTTTTTTTTTTTCTGAATATGACATTATATATAGTTCAGGTTTAGGAATCGGGATTTCTACTCCATTTAGGATAATAATTTATATCCCAAATATGTCACATCTTTAGTCAACAGTGTCAAAATCAAAGCCAGTCAAATTTGTTAAGAAAATTAAATGATTTAACGACAAGATAGGATATGCTGGATATGTTAGGTATAATGGTTACAGTATATCGGATATATACACAATAAGTGAAAACCGATTGTAAAAGTGAAAGTTTTCTTCGAAATTCAAGTGAAAATGCCTTATAAGCATGGACATTTCCTTTATAAAGGTTCAAAATTGTTGTCAATACTGATCAAATGAATTGACACATATGTAAAAAATTTATAAAAAAATAATTTTAATAAAGAAGCAAATAAAATTTTGACTTTAAACTTTACAGTATATATTTTTTGCTACAGCATATATTTAGTAAATATTGTAGTAGTTATAAATAAAACTTTTTAAGATATTTTGATTTAAAATTGATACTGTATATTCAGTAATTAGCAGTTATATGGTTCTGTTTTAAATTAAACATTTGGTTTTATTAATAATACATTAGTATTGTATTTAACATTACAATTGTTATATATCTTAAAAACTAGTTAAATAATTACTATATTACTAGTATTTTAAATAAAAATATTGTATTTAGTGTTTCAAAAATCTTTAAACTCATAATTTTAATATAAAATCTCTAAAATTTTACTATAGGGCTGTTAAGTAGTCCAAAGTAGTTCAAAGTAGTCTTTCGTGCATTACTAATTTTGTAATTGATTAAATTTTTCTAAGCTATTAATTAAAATTGTTCAAAATAGCAAAAACTTTTAAGTTTCTTATTATAAAAAAAATAGTAAAACTTTTGTAGAGTTTAAAATTTTTAAATTTATATAGCTTTGAACTTAGTCGTAGTTCAAAAAGTAGTCTTTAGATAATTGCAAGTTTTTGATATCATTTTTTTCTTTTATTATAATAATTAAACTTGTTTATTAAAATTTTTTAGCTATAGTTATTTCAGTATTTATAAAACTAATTTAATAAATCTTTTTATTAGCTTAAAATTTTATAAAAAAGGCTGGTTTGAACTACTTAACATCCCTATTTTACTATAAATTGTATTAATACATGCGTAATATTTAAAAATAATATTTTTATTTAAATGCAGTTTTAGTGGCTTACTCAATTTACATAATTAAAAACTGGCCAATAAACCTCTTTTAAAACCTAATTCTAACCTAAATATTAGTCCTATATGAAACTTGGTGCTAAAAATTTTATATACAAAACTTACAAAAACTTAAAAACACATACTATAAAGTGCAAAATCACTATAGATGCATTTTATAACAACGATAAGCAGAAATTCATTTCTGCTTTAAGTGATTATATAAGCCTTGAGATTCTACATGGTAAAAGTGAAAACTCCTTATTAACGTGTTTTCACATGTAAATGAATAAAATGCTCGAAATTCAAAAGTGAATCACATTTTAGATTATTTTTAGACTAAATATCTATATTACTATTAACCGATTTTAACCGTTTACATTTTTCTATCCACTAATATTAAAAGGCCCGGTCCAAAACAAAATTCCTAACCAGAAACTATAAAATACCCGGATATATTACACGGCATAAGATTTCTATCGTAGACTAGAAAAATTTTAAGTGTATACACATTATTCATTTATGGTGTGCAGTTCGAGACCTTAAAACAAGCCGCTCACGATTAATGGAATTCCTGCGGTTTCCACCTGGGTAATTTACATGGGAATATAAAAAAATTGGGAGCGGTACGGCTAAATATTTATCGGCTAGCCGGTTAATAATTGTGACAGATTAAAATGAAATCGGATTAAAATGAAATTTTTCTATTTTTTAAGCAAAATTTTAAAATTTTTTAGGGGACATTTTTGGGGGTTTTTTTAGCATTAGGGTTAGGGTTTAGGGTTAGGGTTATTAATAAACGAGTATATGTGGGTTTTATAAGCTTTTAAAGGTGAGCAAGAGAGGTCCCCAGTTTCGTTTTAATCTGATTTCATTTTAATCTGCCACAATAATTAAATCGGATCCAATTTCTATATACAGTATGGTATACTATACAGTATATAGATATTGCCTTAAATCTGTTATTTAAAATTAGTATATTTATCAAATTTTGATTTTTTAAGAATTCAAATTTAATTTATTTATAAAAAAAATTCTATTAATTATTGATATAATATTTTTAAAAAAATTTTAAAATTGCTTAATTTTTAAAATAAAAAAAAATTTCTAGTAATTTTAAAATTTATCCAATCAAAATCAAGTATTTTTTGTGCTACTATGCAATTGGCTTGGTATAACTATCAAGAACAAATCTGCAAATTTTCAAATAAAGTTATAGTATTATATAGAAAAAAAGTTATACAGTGCAAACAACCTAGTCCCAACAAATAAAATTGATGATATTCAAATTGCTAATCCTTCTTCAAAAAAAATAGTAACCAAAAAATACTATCTTAAAATGTTAAATCAAAACAACCTCAACACTTCTATAGTTTTTAATTTTTTTAAATCTATTTATAAAAAAGTTATAGCAGGTTGAAGCTATAGTATTTTTATAATTAAATATGAAATTTGGCTGCCCTATATATATTATTAAAACAAGAAATTTGGCCACCCTATATATATTATTAAAACAATATACTAAATTTGGCCACCCTATATATACTAAATTTGGCCACCCTATATATGCTAAATTTGGCCACCATATGTCTACTAATTTGGCCACTATATGTCTACTAATTTGGCCGCCATATGTCTACTAATTTGGCCACTAAATTTGGTGTTCTATATATATGAAACTTGGTTACTTTTTGTATGCTATTAAAGCAATTTATAACAGTAATTTGGCAAATGGGCATGTGCTGCTTTAAAGCACATGCTGTCAATTATTTGTCAAATTACTATATTCAACAATTTGCCCAATAATAGTGTTATCTAGCAATTTATAATTATAATTGGTAACTAAGTTTTAATTTGAATAAATATGATTACATCGTAATACATGAAAAAATAACAAAAAGAAATTTTTCATGATTATCAAATTATTTACGATACAATTAATTTGAATAAACATAATTATGTTGTAACACATGAAAAAAATAACAAAAAGAAATTTTCATAATTATTAAATCATTTACAATACAATTGGACTTAGGTCAATACTATTATTGAACTTTAATATTTGTAAAACTTAATATAGCATACTTATATAAAGAAGGTTAATAATTTGAATTTCAACATTTATTATTTAAAATTACTCTTAAAAAAAGCTCAGAAAAAAAAAATAAATTATATATATGTTTTAGGTAAAACTTAAAAAAAGAAATTATAACAATGCACTTGATTATTAATGTTAATTATTGTTATAATTTCCTTTTTTGGGTTTCACACAGGGTAAGTATTTAATATATGAATAATAAATTTGCTATGCAAAAGAAAATCCACTAATCAACTTCAATTGGACTCAAAATGGACTCAGAAACTTAATGATGTAAGCAGTATTTTTTAACTACAAATTCTGTAGCTTTATTTGTCAAACCTTTTTAATATGCATCCATATAGTGAAAGGCTTTTCTTGCATATCAATAAATAGTTGGGAGTGCAACAGAATTGAGAGCTAATAGAATGGTTCTAATTATAATGTGTGCGACTATATTTTTTGATAGCACTTCAGAAGTTTTTAATATAATTGAGCTTACATTGAAATTTGGGATAGAATACAATTTGATGCTCAGCCGCAATAATGATTTCTTTCAACTACCCTTTTTGTACCAAAAAATCTGGCTATTGACTCACTAATTCTTGTGCTTTTTTTATTTTAATCCTTTTTCTGACCACAATCCTCTCTCGCTTAAAACTTGTTTTAATCCTTTAGTCTCTCTATGTAATTCGGAGATGTGATAATCTAATGAAAAACCATACTTTAATTATACAGTACTTTATTCCTTCATGAAAGTATAATAGGCTGTGTATTTTTTCTTGTTTTCCAGCAAAACTAAGGTTCATATTTTTTGCAACAAGTGCATTGGATACATAAGTCATATGACTTTTTGTATTGTCAAATGCAAATAATGCTTGACATCTTGGAAAACACGCTTCAAATATAGGAATGGTATAGTTGGATACTTGGTCAATCAAATCTTCAGACTTCCACCACCCATCATTGTTTTTGCCAGGAAATATAATTACACAAGCTTCTTTAGAAAGTGTATCTGATGGTTGTATTTTTTCAGGAAGCACAAGTCGGCCACCAATATCTGTAAGAAATTCACTAACATGAATTAAACATCTCTTACCTTTTTTTCATAAAGGTTGTTCTCCTATAGATGCTGGTAAAATTAAATCAAAGTGGTGAAATGATTTCATTATTTCACCAATCACCAATCGGCAATGGTGTAATTGGTGTAACTGGTGAATTGGTGTAATTGGTATAATTGGTGTAATTGGTGAATTGGCGAATTGGTAAATTGGTGAATTGGTGAATTGGTAAAATAGTGACGGTGAATTGGTGAAATGATAAGATGGTAAAATAGTGAAATAGCAGAATAGTGAAATGGTAAATTTCCAGAGTCTGAAATTATTTCAGTCTGGAATTCAAACTGTATTTGCTCTTCAAAAGTTAGGTTTTTGTTTAAATTTTTAAATTTTATATTTTTACAAGTACACTTAGAGATCAAAACTTTAACTGTTTAAGTTCGAATTTAGATACAAAATGTACAATATAAAAATAAATTTTGTAAAGTAAGGGCGCTGACAGATATTATGTAATATTTTTAGGGGGGTTGGGGTAGCTGGGTATAATATACTATATATATACTTCATATATGAAGTGGGGGGAGGGGGGTAACCCCCTTAATAAAAAATATTACGTAATATATGTCAGCGCCCTAACAGATGCAAGTAACTTTATCTTAATTTTATTTTAACCAACTAAATTCATCGATCTCGTTAAAATAAATTAAAGGAAAAGTGCTTTTTTTAAGAAGACAATCAATTTATCAATTTACTATTTCAAAATTCACTAATTCACCATTTCACCAATTCACCAATTCACTATTTTTACCAATTCACCGTTTCACCAATTCACCAATTTCACCAAATTTCACCAATTTCACCAATTTCACCATTTCACCAATTTCACCATTTCACCAAAATTTTATTTTGGTATAATTTTGGTGAAACTATTTTACCATTTCACCTGGTAAAATGGTTTAATTTCACCAGCATCTATATGTTCTCCTTCAGGAATCCAAAAACTTCGACTTTATTATTAGCTAAAAATATGCATTCATTATGTGTAACAAGAATAAGTAGCTATATACTATTATTGGACCAGGTTTTCACTTCTATATTATTATCTAAAAATACTGGTATTCTATATTCAAAATTATTTATTCAGTTTAAAAATATTTTTTGATAGGCCACAACATCTTCTCTTTCATGTTCATCAATATAAATACCCTTTTTTACTCTTTCATATATATAATCAAGCTCTTTTAGGACCCCGGACATCTCTGATATATGGAGTGTCTTCAATTAAAAGGTCCCATTTTTACATATATTTTATTTTGAGATATTTGAGTTTAATTATTTGTTTTGATTTTCGGACTGATCCGGGATCAATCAAATTTCACGATATTGATTGGTTAAAGACGGCAGGTGACTATCGGGTAAACTCGTGACGTGTTGGCTCTACGCAGCCTCATGTAATTTTTCTTTTTACATTATCTTGATTTTTTATTATGTAATTCGACTTTCATTTATAATTAAAAAAAGTCAATCATGTCAAAATTTATATGAATTTAACGAAAACTCATTTTTCAAAAAAA
>QKWP01001569.1:0-13328 GCA_003550325.1 Gigaspora rosea
TTTTAGAATAAGCGTTATAAGCATTAATTTACAATGATAAACACTATAATCTACAAGAGCAACATAAGCATTATAAGCGTCATAAGCGTTATAAGCGTCATAAGCGTTATAAGCGTGATAATCGTTATAAGCGTTATAAGCGTGATAATCGTTATAAGCGTTATAAGCGGTATCAACTATTCTAACTTCTCAAGATAATAATATAATACAATATAATAATAATAAAATAATAAGGTAATATAATAAACTATCGTTCTATAACACTAAAAAAAAAAAATAATAAAAGAACTTTGCCTGCTCTATCTTATATTAAATTTAACTAAAATTATCCTAATATTCAAAAAGTTTTATTAAAAATAAAGTTTATAAAAGAGCTAAGGTAATTAAACCCGTAATTCAAGCACATGAAAGCATTTTAGTGTTAAAGCCAAAGACAAACAATGCAAAACTAAGATCTAGTACTTTTTAGAAAAAGCAAAAACAAGTCTGAGTAATGTTTATATAAAAAACAGAGTAAAAAAGATAAGTTAACTTGTTTTTATATACTTTAAATCTAAAGTTATACTTATTACAAATGAACTTGTTATTTCATAAAACAAATTTTAATTATTTTATTATTACAATTTAAAGTACAAATAGGAACGATTTAGAAATGATTTAATATATTATATTTATTGAATAAATTAAGTAGAAATAATGTACACGTATTTAAAGATAGAATTTTATTAAGAAATAAATAAGCAGATATGGGATTGTAATATGTTCTAGTGGGTAGTATTTGACTAATCTTATACTATTCAACTAGCTATTCAACTTGTCTCATTAAGTCGAATTGAATAGTATAAGATTCATCAAATTCTGACTGCTAGATTGTTAGATATCTTTGATTTATTAAGAGTAGGCTTTCTGCACATGATGTTACACATATATATTATACATGTCGATCCTTTTAAGTACAGATAATCTGCTTTTTGTTCGTTAAACTCATAGTAACTGTGCTTTATGAAGGCTTATCAATTTTTGTTGTTCGGTTAGTTTGTTTTATTTGTTTTATTAAGTTTTTTTTTAGTTTAAAACTACTAGTTATTAAATTTACTTCAGTTTAACTCTAAGTAATACTTGTTCATTCCGTATTAAAGTTGTCCATTCCTGATGTTAAAGGGTTTCTTTTTATTAAATCGTTGGATTAAAAATTTCTATAATATTTGGCAATAGTGATAGTTAAAATTATAATGTAATAAGGGTAAAATTTTAATTATTTAATATTAGTTTCTTAGAAATATCAGATTTTTTTATAGTCTTTATATATAATTTACTTTAAATTTTGATATTTATTTAATATCTACATTTAAGACAAATCGTGATTGTGCCTAGGTTGTGAATAGATAGCCATTAGACACTATTAGACATATAAAAAACTATCAATAGACATATATTTGTCTAATTACTTTTTTCTATTAGACTATGTAAGCTTACAACCCTGATTGTACTATATGACTTATAGAAATTTTTACTTTAGTTTTAACTCTAAGTAATACTTTGCCCATTTCGTGTTAAAGTTGCCTATTCCTCAAGTTAACGGGTTTCTTTTTTATTAAATCTTTGGTTTGAAATTTATGATATTTGGCGTCAAAATTATATATGCAAAATAATCTACATCATGCATGTGACTAATGTACTACATTTTATATTGTGTAACCAATTCGAGAAAGCCTACCCTTAAATAAAGATTTTTTGAACATTATTATAATTTTATAAAAATTGATTAGCAAATTATCATGTGTACAGACATGACCAATTGTTTAATTTTATGTGATCAATCATCCTTGTACTTTTATTGGACAGATCGGTCCTGAGACACAAATTTAAAGTTTAAAAGTTTGTACTACAACGATTGTCCACCATACTGCAAAATACCATGGTGGAAATAGTAGCTCCCTTTTTTTAATAGTAAATTAATAGTGATTAATAGATAATTGCTATACTACTAGTATATCTATTCTTTGTAATATACTACTACTACATAATATAAAATCACAAGTTGATTTGCAAAATAGTATACTATAATTCTGGCTTATAAAAAGGGGTAGAATTGCTTAGAAAAATCTAGTACATTCACTTAAAAATCAAAAAATAAGATTTTAGCAAGCAAATTTGCTTGCTGAATGATTTAAGGGATAAATAGAAAAAATCTGTATAAAAAAAACTAAAATAAGCAAACTAATATCTAATCTATCTATGTATATTTCAGGATCCTTCTAACACATATTCACTTATTAATGCTTTATATTGTAAATCTTTTATATAGAACTATTTTAAAAAAAAGACAGTAAAGCAAAATATAATATGCATAGAACAAAATTAGTATATCAAGATAGAATTATATTAAATCTTAAAAAACATTTTAAAATAATAAAAGTAGAATACTTGAATTAAACGAATCAAAAGTAAAACAAGATAGTGTTTTTGTTATTGAAATATTAAACAATAAAGCAAGTGTAAATTATAATAATTAAAAAAAAAGTTTATCATATGGGCCGATTTGAGTAATTTATAAGTAGTGCTTATTTTTTTTTAAACTTTAAAGCTAAATAACTTCGGATCTACTGGTCCGTTTTAGATGATTTTACTACCAAAATGTTCGTCTCTTTGAGACGATTCCAACAAGCCCAAAATCATTAAAATCCAATCACAGGAACACGAGAAAATGCGCTGTCAAATAGGTGACGCACCTCTAGAGTTGGACAATTGGTTAGACATAGGTCTAACCAATTATCCAACTTTAGAGATGCGTCACCTATTTGACAGCGCATTTTCTCGTGTTCCTGTGATTGGATTTTAATGATTTTGGGCTTGTTGGAATCGTCTCAAAGATACGAACCTTTTGGTAGTAAAATCATCTAAAACGGACCAGTAGATCCGAAGTTATTTAGCTTTAAAGTTTAAAAAAAAATAAGCACTACTTATGAATTACTCAAATCATTAATTAAAGCAAAATAATTGTTTTTTTTTTAAAAAGAGGTCTATCCTCTGGTTCTTTATTAAAATTTGTTTCATTTATACATATTAATACATGTAAGAAGAAAAAACTAATCTATAGGGAAGTAGAGGTAAGAGCTGAGGTTTACTCTCGACCTAATTCTTTACTAGAATGGTCGTAAACCTCTAGTTTTTGAGCAATTTATGAAGAGAAGTGGAGTTAGTAGCAATGTGTCTAATTAATTTCTGGATTGTGAAAGAGTGAGTTAAAGGGGGCGTAGGTGATAAAGTAGGGGCAGGTATTTGTGTTAAAGTATGAATGCCTTGCGAATGGAGCGAGCATCTTGAGGGTATCTACAGCTCGGTATATAAAAATTTTGCAATATTGTGATGGAAGAGCGCCGTATATTTGAGTTTTTGTTTGTCTATTTGCATAGGGATTAGCGTATATGTAGTAATTATTCTAATCAGTGCGCCTTTTGTAATATGTAAGTCGATGAATAATCGGATGAATATATCCGGCTTGTCGAGAATTAGTTCATGTTTTTCTGCTATCTTTGTTAGGATTCTTTTCAGTTCTGTTCAAAGGTTGAAGGGGTTTGCTATATATGTAAGCAAATATATGGTGTCCTCTGGTGCAGAGTGGCATCTGGAGCAAAGATAGTTAGGGTTTTTTTTGGGTTTCTGAAATGAAGAAGAAGGTGAGTAGGGAGTTTGTCAGCTAGCATCTTGACTTTAAAGTTTTTTAATTTTGAAATTTTAGGGTTAGTATATAATGCTTTGGGTGCATCGTTATATGCCAGGTATTGTAAGGTAAGGTTCCAATTAGTATTTTTTAGTTTGTCACTCCAAAGCGAAATCCTTTATTGGTTGTGCCATTTTAGGTTGTTGATTATTTTGTGTATTTCTTTTATCAAGTTATTGGTTTGGTAAGGAACAGGATTTCGCAATAGTAGGGGGTAAACCTGTTGTGCAAGAATTTTTGGGGAGCCATGTCCAAAGAAATAGGAGGGGGTGTATGTCGTATTGTTTCCTTGTTTTAAATCCGCATCATGTGAGATAGTTATTTTTCTGTCGATTATTAGTCCATATATGATCCGTTGTATGAGTAGGAAAGGTTCTTTGTCCAGTTTTAGATTTTCATAAAGTGGCATTATCGCTAGGTTCTCTATTAGTTTTTGAAATGGCTTGTAATTTGTAGTTATATTTAAGCTGGTAAATGGTTTTAGGGTAGTTAAGATAAGGGTTAGGATAGTTAGGAGTAAATTGAGTTTAGAGGGCCAATATTGATTGAAACAGCTTAATATGTGTTGATTAGTCATTGTTAAGCATGTTTCTGTTGTTATTTTTATAGGCAAGGTGTTTGTTTTTTGTGACAATAAACAGAAGTGAGATTGTTTTCTTTAAAGAGTTGATGGTTGATAATTTGTGCCATTTTTCAGTCGGTGGTTTTTCAAGTAATAATAGTAGTTTTGGGATGGAAGGAGTGTTGTATCTTTCTGACAGGGTTGGTTTGATCATATTTAATGCTGTATTGATGTCCATTAAATTGGTATGTACACTATATCTAGAGTCCACCTGGAGGTTAAATATCTTGTCTTTATCGATAGAAAAGTAACAATAAGTTGTTTTATTGTTTTTGAGATAGCAGCCGGGCAGGGTGTTATTTCTAATTCGTTGTGACAGGAGCGAATGAAGTGTTTGGTTTTTAATTTGTGTGCAGAGGGGTTGTGCATTTTTCCAATTTCTCTGAGGCTGGTAATTATCCAGCATCCAAGGAGGTATTATATATGGATTAGATTGAATAAGGGGGAAGCTGGGCGAGGCGGCTGAGGTGATCAGTTCTTGTATAAGGTAAACCATTTTGGTGTTCTACCTCACGGAATTCTTTTTATGTTGTGATAAAATTCTTTCCAACTTACTAAACCGACAGTTAGTGAGATCTAAGAATTGTTCAGTACAGGTTATACTATATTTGTTTAATTTTTCTTTAAGACATGCTTTTTTTGGGTGTAGGGCGATAATTGAGTTGATTAGGGAGCCTAGGGGTCTGTTGACAATGGGCCAGTTTTGTAGTGGCCTAGTAAAATTAATGCTCAATGCGTGCATCGCCAGTATAGATTGTGCCGTATAAGTAGAAAGTTGTTTGGGTGTGAGTATAGGGGGGTCAACCAGAATGGAAGTATTAGTTGGTTCAGCATCTTGAATTTGTTGTAGGCGTAATTTTAGGAATGAGCAGTTGAAGTCTGGGTGGTTTAGTCCCTTCTGTAATGCAATAGTCAAAGATTGGTGTTGGGCTTGTTCAATATTTATAAGGGCATAGATCCCTGGACAAAATAAAAAGGAGTTAGGAATTCCTTTAGCTAGTTTAGCTTTTTGTTTGATTATAGTCATTATAGTTCATTTCAATGATTTTAGTTGGTTAGGATTAAGGTAGAAAGAGTAGAGCCTGTATTTGAATTGGGAATAATAATGTGATTGACAATGTAGATAGCTTGTTTTTCAGTTATTTTGGCAAAATGGAGCCTTTTTAGACTATTTGTAATTTCTGATATGATTAGTTTTTGAGTATTGTTGTGAGAATTGTTGATGGAGAACCAAGCTCCAAGGTATTTTAATGGGTATGACGTGGTAGGCAGTAAGGAATGCGTTATCAAAAGTGATAGTATGGTCTGCGGTTGAAGAAGTGGTTAATAATAAGGATTTGTTGGAGTTGACTTTAATATTGTTGAACTGGTAAAAGCTTGTCGCAGTGTTCAGGATCTGAGTTAGTTCTGCTTTATTTGGAGTAACCATAGAGAGTTGTCCATATGGGCCATGATGGAGGTATTGATGGTTTTGGGCAGAGAGGAAGGAATGGTGCACTTATAATCTGTGAAGCGATTTTTAATAGTTGAAATGAGGAGGTCATAATGAATTTTCCATAACAGCAGGTAGAATGTTTCACCCTGATCGATACCATCTATCACCTTGTATGGTTCTGTAAAGCTGTGATCTGTGATTACTTGGTTGGTGCGGTTAGAAAGCAGGTATGTTAGGACCCCGAAGAATATATATATAACTCAGATCCAGACTCAAAATTTTAATATAACTTTATACACTTAATTTTATTAAAAGCTTTATACAAAATTATCATATAAGTTCAAATTTACTATAAATTATACAATTTCAAATCTGAGTACTAGTATGATCATGTTAACCACCAAAGCCAAAAACATAATTATACAAAAAAAAGTGACGAAGAGAAAATCAGAAACCTATCTAGAAAAAGAAGGGCGGTAGTTAACCGTGTTCAAATTCAACAACAAAATTTTTAGTTCCGAAAATAAGCTACCTATACGATCGATGAACGTTGCTACATAGTAAAATCTAAATTTTAATAAGCAAATTGATTAAAGTCGCATAAGTAACATTGTTCAGCAGATCAAAATACGCGTACCCTGAAAATTTCATACAAATCGGAGAAGTTTTTATTATTTGACTTTTAATTTTTACGTTCAACAGATTTTTTTTTATAAAAAAAAAACTGTTGAACGTAAAAATTAAATGTCAAATAATAAAAAGTTCTCCGATTTGTATGAATTTTCAGGATATGCGTATTTTGATCTGCTAAACAATGTTACTTATGCGACTTTAATCGATTTGCTTGGTAAAATCTAGACTTTACTATGTAGCGACTATAATCGATTGATCAAAAATCGCTTTATAAGTTACTCCAGATTTTTTTCTGCATATTTATTTATTGTTTATAACATATTTATTTATCATCTACAGCATATTTATTTATTGTCTACAGCATATTTATTTATTTTACTTATTAAAGTTTTGTATTCAAAAATAAGCTATCCCTTTATTGTATTTTAAATTACTTAAAATAGTAAATAAGCTACCTACAGTTTTTTTTTGTTAAAACTTAGCAAAAAAAGGAGCTGCAATATACAGTATATATCGATTTATATCTACTTAAAAATTTTCCCGATGTATATATAGTATTGTTATACAAAAAAAGATCGCACTTGTTATAAAGATCATTTTTGTTATACAAATAAACATCTAACTTTTCAAAAAATTACCAGTTGGTTATACAAATTTAAACATACGACATATAGAAAAATTATATATAAGTCTATACAAAGCCAGATCTCAGTATTACATATATTCTTCGAGGTCCTGGTATATTAATAGTTCTATAATAGGTGTCAGAATTTTAATTCTCGACAGTGCCTTTTAAAGTGTTTGTGTATGGACTGTGTCGAAGGCTTTTAACATGTCTTGGGACAAGATCCAAATTTCTTTGTCGTTGGTTAGTGCGTCTTCAATCATTTGACCTAGTTGCATGACAGCTTTATAGTAGATTGGAAAGGAAAGGCGCAAAGTTTTGTGAAGAAAGTATCTCATGTTTGGCAATGATTCTTGTCATTCTAGTTGTTAGGATTTTTGTAAAAATTTTCCGGATGTGGTCAATAAGAGTGATTGGTCTAGTTGTGGTAAGGTCATAGTTGTAATTTGGTTTTTTTGGTATGGGCCAGATATTGGCATGGAGCCACTGGTCCGGGACCTGTTTTAGTTGTAAGCAATTATTAAATATGACTACAAGCAAGTTTAATGCTGAAGTTGGAAGATATTGTAGTGCTTCATTAGCTATAGCCGAGGGCCCAGTGGCCTTTTTCCGGGAGCATTGTTTATAGTTTCTGTTAATTCAATTAGTTGGATTGGTTCAAGTAAAGGGAGGTATATTGTAGGGTCGATTGATTTAATGGGTTGGTAGACGTCTTCCTATTCTCTTGCTAGATCCAGGTCTGAACTAGAAGGATTCGCTCTTGTCCAAGAGTAGAAGTGACTGTGGACATAGTCTTTTATTTCCTGTTTTTCTGTTAGTACATTAGTGGGTAAAATTATCTTGTTTGTTTTAATGGGTCTAATTTCCATTTGAGTATGCTATCTAACATCCTTGTAGTATTGTCTGTGAAGTCTTTATATTTGCGGTTGGTGAAGAATTCGATCTTCTTACTTTGTTCCTGTATTTTCTCAATATTGCGCGCTGTCCAGATAGTATGTTTAATGTTTTTGAGAGAGGATATAGTGTATTGCAAGGAGGTATTTAAATTAGTTTCAGAAAGGGGCTAGATTTCAATATCAGCAAGTTGGGCAGTTTTTGCAAGCAGGTCATTGCATTTAGTAAGTAGAGGGGGATGAATAGTAGTGAGTTTACGAAGGCATTTATTTATCGCTTTTAGGGCTGAGTGTAATTTCGTAGTTTTTAAAGAAAGATTGTGGTAGGTCTTAGTAGAAGTGTGTATAAAAGGGATATGTTTATTAATTCGTCTTTTGATTTTCGCTGTCCAAATATTCTATTGTTTGTTTAGTATGATTTGGTCTGCCACCCTGGCTGGTAAGTCACGTGAGATGAAGCACTGATCGATATCAGAGATGAAACTTTCCCAATTTAAAGTTGACATTTTCTCATATAAGTATATTTTCCTTTTTTTTTTCTTATTTCTAATGATGTTCTTTGCTTTAACTATATTAGTGTGCCAAGTGGTGAAAATTATGCTATGATCGCTATCCATAATGAACCTGGCGCTTTGAATTATGGGTGTTTCGAGATCCAGGATTATGTCGTTATTGCACCATATATCATCAATTTGACTACTTGAATTTGAATTGGCCCAGGTGGATTGAGTTATATTGTAAAATGCTATTAGGCTTGTAGAATTGATGGAGTTTAGATTATTGAATAGTTTGAATTTTTTGTTTCTAAATTGATTTTCGTTAAAGTCCCCTAACAAGATTACATTCCAATTCTTGTTTTTTGCTTCTGTGAACCAAGAAAATAGCTTGTTTTGTGTTTTTTTGCATAGTCCGGGATGGTTAGATAAAGAGGGCAAATAGATTGATATTATATGAGTCTTATTGTTAGAGAGAAAATAGAAGTCTATATACAATGCGGTGCCTGGCATAGTACCTATATCATGAATATGGTTGCAAAGAATTGCAAACCATGAGTGTTGTCCCTAGGCTTGATACTCTTTGTTCTTGCGAGTATGGTATGAAGTTGGATGAAAACAGGAAGTAGTGAGGGTTAGTGTTATAGGTGGCATTGAGGTCAGTTAGCTTAGTTTCTGTTATCGAGATAATGTGAAAATTGTTTTCATGGCAGTATTCTATCCAATTTTGCATCTTCAGAGTGTTTATAATGCCTCTAATTGTGTATAACAATGTTTATACTATTGGAGGGCGAGAAGTTGGTGGGGAATTGAGTTGGGATTGTTTCGCTTGAAGTATTGTTAAGTATAGTATTGTCCATATTGTTAAAGATGTTTGAACTATTAGTAAGATTTCTTTTTTCTATTGTAGCAGTGTTTTTCAATTTCTTTTCCTATCGACAATGGGCCTGGTTCAGTATTAGGTTTACTCATTGACTGATAGGTCATTTGGAGGAGGTTCAGAATCTGTTATTTGTACATCTTCTTCTTTCGCTTTTTCTTTATAGTTTTTCTTTGGTTTTTTGAATAAGTCAAACTTAGGTTGGGGTAGGTCTTCTAGTTGGTCGAATAGGTATGATGGTATATTGTTGAAGAGGAAGTGTTCCCTTAGCTTTTCAATTGTGGTTTCGATGTGTTCATGTTTTTTGATCAGCAGTTCGATACCACCATATTATGATCCTTTATGTGAGTCATAAGATCATCTAAGTTTAGAAGTAATCATGGTGGTTGGTTATCTGATGGTTCAGTTGGGTCCATCTTGATCCAGGATTCTGGTAATTTGTGGAAATAGTAGTGTTGTTTTAAATCTTTTACTGCAATTGATAGTTGTTTTCGTGTATTATTGGAACTGTCAGGTTAACATTCTCTACATTTGTTGCTAAAGGAGGCAGGGTCAGCAGGTCAGTATAGATAAAGTTAGCATAAGCTATTGGGAGGAGAGTTGGTATGCTATAGAATCTTGGAATCCGTCTAAAGAATTCTTTTATGCTTTCTGCTAAAGTTATCAGAAAGATAAAGCTCTTTCATTTTAGATCTGTAGGATTGTTTAGTAGGCATTTTTGTGGCAGAAGGTAATCATTAGGTAATTGTTTGAAGTTATAATCAACCCGTAGAAGGCGGACGTGTTCCTTGAAGTCTTCTTCATCTAATGGTAAAAAGGAGAATTTTCACACAATCTGGGGGTTAGGTCTTGGGGGTCGATGGTAATTGTGGCTTAGATGAAGGTAAATTAAAGTAAGTGTCAGGTATTCTGTTGAACAAATAGTATTTTTGCAGCGTGGCTCGGATGGTTGGTAAGTCTTTTAGGTCTTCTTTGTCTTGGATTGGAAAGAATTTTCGTATAGTATCATTTAACTGTTTGTAGTCAAACGGTAAGAGTTGTGGCTCGTCTGAAATGTAGTTCTCCGGGAGGGAGGTAAATTTGAATATTAGTCTTAGAGCTTGTACTTTTGGTCCTAAAGTTTGTCGATTTTCAATTGGTAGGTCGAAAGGAATTGCTTTGCTTATATCAGGGTATATGTCTGAGTATTGCTGAGGTAACTCTATTCGGGATTCTACAATTTCTTCTGATACTAGTTTCCTAATCTCGTCGAATTCCATGTTCACAGCAATTTTCGCGAAGTTTGATAAGTATAATAGGTGCCGGGTAATCTTCTAGGCATCCAGTTCATGCATTTCTATATTGGCTAGATGGTAAAGTGCTAGTTTGGCCCTTAGTAGAGGTTGGAACCGGTTTTAATAATTCGGGTTTATCACGTGAATTTTGTGATATTTTAGAATTTAATCCAATTAAATTTTAATAAATTCTAAAATATCACAAAATTCACGTGATAAACCCGAATTATTAAAACCGGTTCCAACCTCTAGCCCTTAGTAACTCGAATAATTAGTTCCTATTATGCTTGTTCGTTGCTAGGACATTATATTGTTTCTTATATACTTTTAACACTAGGATAAGCAGGTTGTTGAATTCTATTTGATGTTGTGGTTTGCTCGCCTGAATTCCCGTAAAGCTCCTGAAGAACGCTGTTTCTCTATATCTGAACTTTGCTACTATAGCTGGTGGTATATATAGTGATGAGGAAAGAGTGGTTAATTTGTACTTGATGAATTTGCGTAGGCCCTCTCTGGAGGTTAGCACGTTCTTTATCTTTTGTCCATCCCAAGTTTCTATATTAAAGGTCTGTAGTTGGGTTTCTCTTAATTCTGCTATTTTTGTTTTTATATGTTCAGCCATCTCTTTTCTTGGTCTAGTCTGCGTTGTTGTAGTTCTAGATTTGGTTTCCAAGTTTGGTTTCGTTTCTAGTGCCTTTGAGGGCTTGGCTATAGCTGAGCTTCTGGGTTGTTGTCTGTTCTTGGATCGTGTTTATTGATTCAGTATCCATTTCATTGCTGTTTTCAGTATCTTCTAGAGACTGTGCAGTTGTTGTTTGAGATTCTAGGTCCAGGTGCATCATCGGGTCAGTCATGTGCAGGCAGAGAATGGTTCAGGTCTTGTATTCTAGGTCATTCTGGAACGGGCTCTAGTTTATTGTTGTATTCTGGCCGAGAATAAGGGTTCCATAGGAAAATTGTTGGTCTATAATCATAAGTGTGGGAAAATTTAAGTCATTGTTGATGTGTTGCTGTGCTGATATAATTGGAAGTATAGGAACAGGTAGGTAGATCTTCATTGGGTAGATGTTGTGATGATGATGTCATTGTTGGATTATTAGGGGGTAAGCTCGAATTGCCACTTTTTGTAAATTCTTGAGATGAAGGTTTTAGTGAGTCTGGCGTAGTATTGACAAGAGAGGGACTTTTTGCTTTTTCTGAGAAGTAGTTGGCTGTAGTACTATTGGTTCTCTGTTTTTTATTCTTAGGCATGTCTGCTCTAAGTGTTGCAATGCTATAAGAAGCAAATTTTCTGTTTGAAAGTATCGAACGTTTTTCCAACCCACGTAGGAATGGAGTTAAGAAGAAGAAGGATGTTGGTGTTTGTAGTTGAACTGCTTTCCTCTTTCTTCTAGTAATTGTAACGCTTGTCGTGGGGCCAAAAGCAACTACAAGTGCTTTGGTTATAATATGTGTTCACACTAAACTCTTTGCTGATGTGTATTTGTTTGTTTTTCTTATGATTTTCAGATCTATGGGAAAGAGTTACTTGAAAAACAATTTAAATTCTTAAAGCAAAATAATTGTATTTATTAGATTAATAAATTTTGTATACCTTTTAAGAACCTGAACATCTAGTACAAAGATTATATTTTATTTTTTAGCAAAAACCCCTAAAATTTGAGAAGCAAAAAAATAGTTTTTGGCAATTATCTTGCTATTCAATAGTCCAATTTGAATGAACTTTTTTTTAAAATTGAAGCTCTCAATGAGGTGCATCTAACAAAAATAATTTATTTAGGGGGCTACTATTTCCACCATGGTATTTTGCTATTCCACCATAGTTACACGAGATTTTCTATTTATAGAATTCAAAATAAATATGCATTTATGTTATACAAAGGTCTGGTGCATTGTTTTTGCAAAAATAATTTTTGGTTACATGTTTCTAATATGTGTAATGTTACATGAGTCTTATTTTGGTTGGGTCGGTCAGCATTAAGCTTAATGTTGGTGGGCACTATCATGATAATGCCCCTGGCAGGTTAGACTAGGGTTCCTACAAACCCGGATCAAATCAAACTTTAGGTCAGATTTGGGTTTGATTTGATTTGAAATCAAACTCAAACCCAAACTATGATTAAAAAAATTATTTGAGTTTGATTTGAAGCAAACTTTTTAGTTAAATTTGAGTTTGGTTTGAATTTGAGTTTGAAGTTTGCAAACTAGTTTGAGTTTGAATAACATAAATATATTTTTATAATTTAAAAATTTTTCTTACTAAGTTAATGGTACTTATCAACTAATTGAAAGTTGTAGAGCTTGTCAAGACGCATCCAATAGTGGTTAGATCACCAAAACTGGCCTAGTGGATGGCGAGATATCATCAAAAAACAATTGGCCGACTATATAAAAATCCGTGCTGGAGATTATATAGGAAATGTGGCATACTTCCACCTAAAACTTTTTTTCTTACTAAGCTAACGATACATGCCCACTAATTAAAAGTTGTAGAGCTCGTCGAGACGCATCTAACAGTGGTTAGATCATCCAAATCGGCCCAGTGGATGGCGAGATATCGTCGAAAAACGATTGGCCGACTATATAAAATCTCTATGTAAACAAAACATTATTTACATAAGAGATTTTATTTAGACAACCAATGGTTTTTCGATGATATCTCGCCATCCACTGGGCAGCTTTGGATGATCTAACCACTGTTAGATGCGTCTCGATGAGCTCTACAACTTTCAATTAGTGGGCATGTAT
>QKWP01001569.1:20826-37559 GCA_003550325.1 Gigaspora rosea
AAAAAAAAAAAAAAAAAAAAAAATAATAAAAAAAAAAAAACAAACGTGTTTAAAAAAAAAAAAAAAAAAAAATTCAAAAAAAAGTAGGTTAAAAAAAAAGAGAAAAACAAAATAAAGAAAACTGGTATAAAAAAAAAAAGCCGGTTTGCTTAATTTTTATCCCTTTCTCCCTTTTACTCCTTTCTTCCTTTTACACCTCTTTTCCTTTTACCTCTCTCTTCCTTTTACCCCTTTCTCCCTTTTACCCCTCTCTCTCTTTTACCCCTCCTTCATTTTCCCTTCTCTCCTTTTTCCAATTTCTTATTAGCACATTTCAAATATAACATTTATAAAAATTACCCTATTATCATTTTTTCAAATATACTCATTTTACCCATTACCCGTTTTCAAATATAACCTTTTTCTCCAATACCTACTTTTCAAATATAACCTTTTTTAAAAAACGGCTCTCCATTAGCTATTTTTCAACTATGACCTCACATAGATTATTCGGGGTCCTTCTCTACCTATCTCAGATCCCAAAGATGTGGAAAAAGAGCACAATCTTTCCAATTTCAAAAAAACCAGTATTTATGGGACACCTATCC
Source organism: Gigaspora rosea (assembly GCA_003550325.1). Classification (NCBI taxonomy): domain Eukaryota; kingdom Fungi; phylum Glomeromycota; class Glomeromycetes; order Diversisporales; family Gigasporaceae; genus Gigaspora; species Gigaspora rosea. The sequence goes on from QKWP01001569.1 coordinate 21,414, forward strand.
GATACTCACCCTATCTCCCTAATTGAGCATGTATAAAAACTCCTAACAAAAATTTTTGACTAACCGTCTCTCATCCATAATGTTCAAATATCCTATCCTAAACCCCTCAAACCACGTCGCTCTCCCAGCAACATCTATACTCTATCCAATACAAGCCCTTACCCATATCCTGGAGGATGTCCATACATATAAAAAAGATTTCTGGGTACTATCACAGGACATGTCGAAGGCATACGATTCTGTCTATATTCTCATACTCAGACTCGCCCTAAAACGGCTCAAGATCCCTACATCAATAACCAACCTTATTACTAACATCTTTACTGCAAGAAGCAATACATTTATCACGCCTTTTAGTAATACACCACCATACCCTGTTCATGACGGCATCGATCAGGGCGAAACGATAACACCCTTACTCTGGCGCATCTACTACAACCCACTAATCAGTACAATCGATACCAAATTTCAAGGTTCTCCCTAACCACTACAACCCCTACCTCTATCACGCCTTTAACCACACGCTACTCAGTTCTCGCTTTCATAGACGATACTCTTTGGATCAGTCCAACCAAACAACAACTTAGCGACATAGTCACCATAGCTAGCTCATTCTTCCAATTTACCAATATTAGAGTAAACCCAACTAAATTAGTCTTGGCCACAAATGATCTATCCGATCCCAATCCACACATCTGCTTCAACGACACTCGCATAGAAAATACCCCACAAGATACACTATTTCAGTTCTTAGGCTGCTGGTTTAGCCGTACATCTAAACATTCCCAAGTACATAAAATTATTACCCAAGAAGCACAGTCTGCTAATAACAAACTATAATATGCCCGTATTACAGACAAACAAACCATCTACATCACCAAAGCAGTCATACTTACAAGACTAGCTTACTGGTTACAAAACACAAATATGTCACAAATACAACTAGCTCAAATAACCAAAAATTATACTCATATTGCCAAACACAAGGTGGGACTGGTAGCAACTGTATCCAATGCAACTATGCACTACCATAAAATATATGGCCTTAAGATAGCAGAAGATATCCAGACCCAGCAACATATATCTGATCTACTACGAACAATTAATCATCCATTCTTTTCTAAAAACCCGACTCCAACAACTTCAAAACAATGCTACTACCAATATCTCAATCATCATATCTGATCCAGTTTTCTCTACCAATGAAGCAAACAATACCATAGCAAAAACTATCAGATTATTATACAACCAGGGCATCACATTACATAATAGAAACATTCAAATACCTATCCCATTATCCCAAGCCGGCACTACTATAAACCAAATTCTAAAGAACTTACCTAGACCCGCAAAGCTCAAACACAACCTAAATAAACACCACTTGCACTTTATAGAACAATTTACTAACAACTCCCATACAACCTTCCTCACCTGGAAGCAAGTGCACCATACAATTTAGAAGATACCCAGAGAAAGAGCACCAAAGTGGTTTACCAAGATAACAAACAAAATTGCGGCTGCCGTCAGTATATATCACCTCCTTATTATACCAAATCCCTTTACACTTCCTGCATTCAATAACGCCAAATTTCCCTGGATCTACCACTATACAAAAAATACCTTTGGTAAACGATCAAAAATCAGCAACGAAAAAATCACCTATCGACACTGGACCCTGAATCCACTAATCCCTAGAAAGCTGACAAAGTGCAAGGGATGCCCAGAAACCCCTAAAGGAAAAAACACATGCTATATAACAATGCTAACCTCAATGATAACTAACCTACAAGTTGATAAACAAAAATACATACACGCAAATATTAACGATCTACAAATGGCTTTACGAAACCTCAACTCCTTAAATGTCCCTCCTTCCATACCCCATATCATCTATTCTACAAGACCATGATATCCAAATGAATCACTGAATCTATCACAAACCTCAATACTCAACTCTGGACTATCTACCAAAACATTTTTTCCTACATAGCTATATTTGAAGCCGTCATACACACAGTTGACAACCATACAGCACCCTTGACTGTATGGATACTCAAAGACCTAGACCAAATTCTCCACACTACCGACCTAACATGGCCAACAAAGAAAAAATCTATATACACCAACATAATTACGCTTGTAGCTGTAATCCCGTATGGATTCAAGCTATCACTTTACTTAAATGAAAAGACAGTAACTAAAGAAATTAAACATATCATTACCACCCCATACAATACACTGAGCATCATGGGGAGAAGCACGCTACATCCTTATAAAATGGCCCTAAAGATAATCATCCTCCAAAAGAAACTCTCTATTCAAATGCTAAATACTGAAAAACCAACTCCAAATAACCTACCAACACCCACTCCAATAGACATCCTAACTGAAAACATAGTACTAGACAAATTTGTTCTAAAATTACACAACTACACCTTTCCCCTCAACTCTAGGCGCTTGATTAGATACCTCCAAAATACCCGGATCATAGCAGACTGGCACAACCTCAACCGAATTCTAAATTGGAAGACAGACGCTAAAGACATTGACTGGCTCGCTACATTTCAACTCCTAAACTACCACAACAGTCCATTATCCAGATCCACACACCCAAATCAATTAGCAATAAAAACATTCAAAATCAAACTAATTCTAGATGAACTTTCCACTAGGCTTAACATGCACTATCGCCAACCAACTACTAATATGAACCCACTATGCTACAGATGTAACCAAACTATAGAAGACAATAAGCAACTGCTTCTTTGCTCTTCCAACATCAAACCAATCGAACTTATAATTACACAGAACCTCACGAGGACCATAGTCAAATTTAACATATATGACTTTGACTCAAATACCTTTATTGATAATTACTTATCTACCCACGTAACCGGAGACAATTCTCTCCCAATTGGTATTATCACCAAATCCACAACCATCCTAAACCCACCACGCCAGAACCATAAAATACCATATAACAAAAGCCCCACAATATACTTCAACCACCACCTAATAAAGACACTACGAGAAGACATCTGGAAACCGAGATGCATAATACAAGCATCTAGCAGTACTTTAACCCCGCACTTATAACCCCAAGACATAAAACACACAACCAAGAGATAAAAAAGAACATAAAAATCACAAAATGGACACATCAATTCATTATCCACAACGCTTCTCCCCATACCCTCCCATACATAAACTAAATAGGTCATGACCTATTTTAGCCAAGCTTAGGTCAAAAGTAAACTAGCTTTAGCCTCTACACCCGTAATTTAGTTACCATAAAAATAGTGTAATTATTTGTATTATTTTATGTTATCTAATAAAGGATATGAGGCACGACCTCGTTTTAAAAAAAAAAAAATTACTTTATAATTTATATAAGTAGCGCTAAAGTCATTTGGAAAAAGCTCAAACGGGAATATAAGAGAACCTCGAAGAACTCTGATACAACTCAGATCTGAGTTTGTATAATTTTAGCAGTATTTTAGCCAAATAGATATATAAAATAAAGCAAAATTTGAAAATTTACTATATAAAAATGCAACGTTTGATGAATTTCTATGCAAAATTTTCTTTTTTGAAATCATCTGAGTTGTTTCAGAGTTCTTTGAGATTCTAATATAGGTATAAGCTCTTTTTAAAAGTTTTTAGAAACCTTTTTGAGCTGAATGACAAAGTTCAATCACAGAAAAAATTAATTAAAGAATATTTTAGTCTAAATGCATATATAAGAGAGTCATCTACTAACAAAAGAGCTCAGCAATACTATCAAAAGCCTATTTTATATACTACAGAATAGATTCTACAATTTCATATAAAGAGAATACTATAGTAATCATATAATATGTCACAACAAAATTTTTTATATATAAATTTTAAAAAAAAAACATATAATATTATTATAAGCTTTGAATCTTTGATATTTCTTCCCCTACATATTAACTTAAAATTAAAATTTTTCAGAAATATAGAATTAAGAGGAGAAGAAAAAATTGTTTAAAAATCAAATTAAAATTTTGCCAATATTGCACAAAATAAAAATGTAACTTCGCCAAAAATAAATATTTGACAATTTTAAAATAATGTGTATATGTAAAATCATGCCCTGAACAACTTTACTTAGGTGACCAAAGTAGGTTACCTTGTAAGAAAAATGGGTTACCTAGGTACTAAAGTCAAATTTTTTGAGTTTTAAATATAAAACCCTTTTTTATCAAGATAGCCTACTATAAGTGCTTAAACAAAGTTGTTTAGCATACAATTTTACTTGTATTTAAAGTTAAAACGCATTTTTTGGCTATTTACTAAATAAAAAATAGGATCAAAGTTGAAAAAAATTTTTCTAAAAAATTTTTTTAAAAAATTTTTTTCTAACTTCAATACCATTTTTTATCTAGTAAATGGCTAGAAAAAAATTTGTATATCAAAATTCTATATGTAAAAGTTTAATTTGCGTATTTTTAATTGAGTATATACGGTATTTTGATTTTTCAAAAAATAAATAAATAAATAAAGTAAAAAAAGTATGTTTTTTATTCCCACATATGCATATATACTACTTTTATTTCTTTAAAATTTTTTTCAATTTTTTTTAATAAATAATCTTAATTTTTATTTTAATAAATTTTATTTTTGTATTTTATTTATTTTATAAAGCAGTTTTTTATTCCCACTATATTATCATTTTTTTATTCTTTTATAATTTAAAATTTTTTTCATTTTATTTATTTTATTTAGTGTAGTATTTTATTTTTGTATTTAACGTAACATTTATTTAATTTTTTTTATTTTTTTTTATTTTTTTTATTTTTTTTTAACTATTTTATTATTTTTTGATTTTTACTTATATTATTTTTTTTAATTTTTTTACATATTTTTTATTTTTTTTTTTTAATATTTTTATTTTTATTTTTTTTTGTTTTTTTATTTATTTTTATTTTTTTTATTTAAAAATTTTTTTTACTGTTATCATTTTTTTAATTATTTTTTAATTTTTTTTTATTTTAAAAATTCTTTTTATTATTTATTTTAATTAATTTTTTAATTTATTATTTATAATTTTTTTTTAACATAAACCGTTTTTGTAATTTTTTAATTATAATTTATTTTATTTTTTTTTTAAAATGTAACTTATATTTTTATTATTTATTAATTTTTTTAATTATTTTTTTGATTTTTTAATTTTTTTATTTTTTTAATTATCAGTTTTTTCTTTATTAATTTAAATATTATTATTATTATTTATTTATTTTATTATTTATTTAAATATTATTTTTACCTTGGCGAGACTTTGCAAAGAATGGGCCAAGATTGTATACAAAGAGTGGAAATATAAAAAATGAATGCAAGAAGAGGAAAAAATAAAGGTTTTCATAGATATGAGACATAATATAATTGTCACAAACCAGTAGAAAATAATCAATAGCCTACTCAAATGGTCTTACAAAAAAGTAATAATAGATAGAGTAATAATAGAAAATGGAAACAAACTATAAAACTTGTCCATAAAAAAGAAGAAGTTCTAGACACGGTTAAGTCCTATTTTGAGAAACAGTTTTGTAAATGAAATTCTCTAGAAGACAAAATGCTAAGCAACTGGAAAAAAAGATATGCCCATTAAGGGATATTAAAAAAGACTGGTATGAGGAAATGCTAAATAAGGTGCAGCTGGAAGAATGGGATATAGCCAACAACAGGTCAAAAATAAATCAGCCCTGGGACCTACAGCCATTTCATACCTACTAATCAAGAACATCAAGACATCAACAAAGGCCATATTTACAAGTTTAGCTACTAATTGAATAAAAAAAGAAGCTATACCAAAAAAATGGAAACTGGGGCTTCTATACCCAATTCCAAAAAAAGAGAACTGGTGCTACAATCTTAATAATGTTAGACCAATTCTGCTTTTGGAAATATTTCACAAAATGATTATCTGTATAGTCAACAAGAAGTTAGACAAGATTCTGAAGAAAAAGGTCATTCTAAAAGAAAATAACTTCGCAGGTCTTCCTGAAGTGAGCACAGCATCTCTACTCCATCTTATCAATGATATGCTCGAGAAAGCAAAGAAAAAGAAAAAAGAGATCTGGATCTTCTTTCGGGACATAAAGAAGGCTTTTGACTCAGTCAGCCTAGAGATGCTAAAGAAGGCTTAATAAGAATAAAGCTATAGTCCAGTGCATAAAGATTTGTACCTCAAATAGCTCTGATTCAAATAATTTTTGTACAAATTAATTTTTGATTTTTTTTAATTTAATACACTTATTAGGTTACCGGATTAATAAAAATAAAATTATTTTGATTATTTTATTGATAAAATAAAAAAATTTATTAATAGTAACTTTTTTCAACAATATTTACTATATAATTTACTATAGTAATCTATAGTAATTTATATATACGCGTATATAGTAACAAAAATCAAATTACTTCACTTTAAAGCTTAATTTCTTCACAACCAGTGATTCAATTTTGCTCAAATTTTAACCATATCTTTATCATATGCACATTATTGCACTTGCGTAGTACAAGCTTATAGAACTGCATATTGGTTGCGAAAATATTTAAAATATCTTTTTTTTAAAAAAAATTTTTCCTTTTTTTCTTGAATAAAGCAAATTGTACATGCAAAATTACTAAAATAAAACAATGTTAAAACAATAAAAATAATATAATAAGTTAGATTAAAACCTATTTTATTTGATATTAAAAAATTTTTTATAATTAATCAAAAATATAAAAACTTTTACTAAGAGTTAAAATATAAAACTTTTTGAGATACAAATCTTTATGCACTGGACCATACCTAAAAATATAATTAGTTTTATTTTAAATATATACACAAATAAGAGATAGAAGTTATAACAAGTATAGGCCTAACACAAAAATTATATACATAGGATGGAATAGACCAAGAGAGATTATATTGGTCTTGGTATGGCGAATCTTTTACGATCTGCTGTTATGTAAAATACAGGAACATAAAATGCTGAACTTTGAAATAGATATTCTGTGGCCAACTAATCTTAATAAAAATATGTGTGAGTCGCAAGTAGTAAGAATCCTAATGCTGGCTTATATGGACGATACTACTTATATTGCTAACTCTAAGAAGAAACTATACCAAATTCTAAATATAGCAAATACTTTTTTTGCTCTGAATAATATCAAAATCAATACAAAAAGTCTAAATTGATTTTGCTTAATGTCAAAAGAGAAAAGATACAGGGCCAAAATAGAGAGAAGATAGCAGTTGAGTTCAGACCCAGGAAAAAAAAGTCATAGCCAAGCAGAAAAATGAAACGATCAGATTTCTAGGAGTTTGGCTATCCAAGAGACCAAACTAGGTGAGAAAAATGTATCATTAGCACAAATGGTTTATATAAAACAACAGAGTCCTGTTGCCACAGCTAGAATATTGAATACAACACTGCTTGCTATCAAGAAGTCCTGCGACAAGTTACAAAGCACTATCTTGAAAATAATTAGAATAAAGCCAGTATAGTCGCAAACTCTATTTCAACATATAAACACATTGCAGGGCTAAGAACCATATAGCAAAATCAAATATTGTATTATGTGACTGAGCTGAGAGTACCGTAAAGATGAATGATACAAAGATCATAGGTAAAGCAACTTGGTTAAGAATAAAGCAAGGTCAGCTAAACTGCAAAAGCAAGATGTGTATAAAGACCTGAAGAAAAGTAGGTTAGCTAAAGTAAAAGTCCTGCACAACCTAGCATATAAAATACTAGTGGAGGCAAAGGCTATGGATATTATATTACAATCAAAAGAAATAAGCGAAAACCTCAACATATATATTAATGGTACAGAGATAATTGACCTGCTGTGTGATAAAGCAGTACAAAGCTTCTGTAATAAAAAGAAAATGGGTATCATAATTCTGGAGCAATTGCTGAATAGATTATACTCTGAATTAATAATATGGAGCCAATTCAGAAAATGCAAAATAAGCAAAACAATAGGGAGAAAACCGATTTGGTTTGAAAAAATTGAGCAGAAATTACTAAAAGGGCCCAACACAAGGAAGATCAAGCCAGAATGGCAACAGGATAGGTAAAATACTTTTGCACCAAGAGCAGATCCTTAAAATAAGTATAAATAAAAGGAAAAAAGAGTAGGTTATGTTCAAAAACAAGAGGATATTGGAATTCAGAAAAATAGTAAGGAAAAGTGACAAAAGCTGAATAGAAGTTTGAACATTGGTACACAAGAAAAGATAAGTCAGCGCACACAACTAAGCTCAAAAAATGCAAAGGCTGCTATATAAATGAAGGCCTCAACTTATTTGAAATAATCTGCATACTTCAATGTCAACTATGGATTAAAAAGTGAGCGCTACAAAACAATTGGGTAAAAAAGCAAAGGAGGCGGAAGAATTCCCACTGGAAATTCCCCTAGAATGCCTCAATGAAAAGAAAAACCACAAACAACAGGTGACAAGCCTCGTATGGATGGTTCGCAGATATCAACAATTGAAATAGCGACAAGAGAAGAAGAACTAATTAATATCTATCTAGAAAAGTCTCAAGCAGTAGAAAAACTTAAGCTGCTAACAAGACAAATCAAAGAGCACAAAGTACTGAACGTTTATACAAATGGCTTCTTAATTAACCCAAACGAAAAATATGAACAAAAGAAAATAGGTCATGGCTGGGTTGCGAGCATGTTCAGTAATGGAAAAGAAACAGTAATAGCTGAATTTAGTGCCAGTATAAAAGACTGTCTAGCTACTACGAGAGCTGAACTGGGTGCTATCCGGACCACTCTGCTAGTGACACCTGAAAAAGCATGTGTGACAATATACACTTATAGCAAAGCAGCCCTAAAGAATGTCCACAAGGCCAGGCTAATAAGAAAAATGAGGGAAGCTCTGAAGGCTAAAAACGCTAGTCTGCTGCTACAAATATGAGCAGCAATTGAGGCAAAAGAAATCAAATTAAATTTGCAAAAAATCAAAAGCTATAGTGGAATACTATTGCATGATAATGCAGATGCATTAGCAAAAAAGGGGCAGCAGAAGTAAATATTGTAGCTCCTAGATGGCCGTGGATGGCTATCAACAAAATTGACTTAATTTGGAAAAACATAAGAGTAAACAACTTATCAAGAGCTTTTGAAATACAACTGATCTCTAAAAATCTGGATACAGAATAGGTCACTACTAGGAGTATAAAATAATGGACAATAGATAGAGAAAAAGAAGAAAATAAGTTGAATTGGAGGGTTACTTGGAAAAACATAAATAAAGTCAATGGCAGGATCTGCTGAAGTGCAAAAGATAACTGAGATTGGATCTTCAGATAAAGTGCTTGAACAACCTGCTTCCCATGCTAAGTGTGCAAAAGCAAGGAATAACAGTGTATACAAGGAGAACACATACAGAGTATGTTTGAGAGAAAGAGCAACGCAGGATCATCTTGCAGAATGCCCCTTATTAGATCTGATTTGGGCCATAATTGAAAAGAAATGCACAGAGATAGTCATCAGAAAAGGCAACAGTAAAAAAAAATATGACACAGCAGTGCAGAATAGAGGTTGGAACCAAATTGTCGCATCCGAATTTAAAATCGGTTCAACCTGATTTGAATATTTTATATTCGGATTTAATAAAACCGGATTATCGAATTTAATAAACCCGAATAAAACTGAAAAATTGAACCGGATTTATCAAATTTAATAAAACAAAAAATCAAATACCAGGAACGTAGCCATGCAGAGTATATGGATTACTGCCATTTAGAATGGTGAGTTCGCAAATCTTGCATTTACAGCTATTTTCATAAATTCTGGGACAACTGATAAAACTTGATTAGCCGAATTCGATAAGTTTTTGATTTCACCGAAATCAAATTCTGATAACACCAAATTCAAAAACTTATCGAATTCAGCTGAAATAATTTTTATTAGTTGTCACAGAATTTATAAAAAAGCTGTATTTTGCTAGTGCAGTATACTGTGTATGAGCATACTGGATTTGGTATTCGTGTTATCCTGAGGTATGTAATAACATATGATGGGAACAAGAATACATAAACTATTTTCAACATATTGCCTTAGATACATGCATTCGATTTTGGCCAAAGTTTAGGCCAGCATTTATCAATAATAATAACTAACTATATTATAGCAAAATTAATGTCCGGCAATTTTATTTAGCTAGCAAAATTTATCAATTTAGATCTCTTCCATCCCAGATCTGCTGAATTTTGGTTGCACAACCAATCTATTCTGATTTACAACATATCAAGCTACCCTAAGCACAGACATTTGGACGTTCTAACAACTAGTTTATTACAACCGCGAAAACTGGCTTTTTTAAATTCGGGTTGATTCAGTTTTACGAGTTTATTAAAATCGCAAAACTGAATTACCCGAGTTTATTTAAATTCGGGTTAAAACTGGTTTAAGTTGAAGTTGAAAAATTAAATCCGAATTGTAAAAATAAAACTGGTTTCAACCTCTAGTGCAGAAGACCCTTTTTGGAGAAACAAAGCAAGAAAAACACTAATCAGACTAGAATTGATCAGAGGAATAATCTCGATAGAGAGAGCATGAAAAGTGGCTGACCTGGCTAGAAAGAAAAAAGGGGCCAAAAAAGTAATACAGGACCTAGTTAATATGCCGCAAAGCAGGTTTTTAGAGCATATATGGAAATTCAGATGCAAATTAACAGCCGAGTGGGAGGAGAAAGAAGGTATTACAAAAGATAACAAATGAAAACTCAAAGAAGCCATAGAAAAGTCAAATTCAGACTCAACTAAAGAAAGGAAAAACAAAGAAAGGTAGCCTCCACAACCAGAAGCAAGTAACTTGAACTCATAACTAAAACGGCATGCCCAAAGGGCAGAAAAAGAGATAAACAAAAAAAATCAAGACCCCCAATGAGAAGGTAGTAAAATGGAAAGGAAAAAGAAAGAAAAAAGGGAAGAAGCCAAACTAGAAATCGCAAGAGTACACACAATAACCATAAAAAGCTATATAAAAGGGGGCACTATGCCAGAATGGCTTTCTTTAAACAAACTAAAATTTCAAAATGAGCAATCTTAATATGGCATACGATAGCCTGTTCATGATATTTAAGAACATAGCTCTTAGCTATATAAGAAACCCGAACTAGACAAAGAGTCGTTATAGCAGATTGCATTGGGCATCAAGCTTGGTAAATTTTTATTAAATAGAATAGTACAGTACATAGATAAACAAGTTTTTTTTTATATCAAAGTTTCCGCTCTGGGTGGGAATTTATTTAATCAAGCCTGTGGATCAAAAGTGCCTTTTCTTACCATTGAGTCACATTAAATGAGGGTACAACTAGCCACACATACAACTTTTGGTTGTCTAATTGAAGTAGTCCACCCGAAGGTTCTATACTAGTTGCCATACCTACAATCCAACTAGGGGATTGCCTATTTAAACCCTCTTGTCAAAGCTTTGCATATCAATCCTACTTGTATCACTAGTACAGCCTTCTGATACATTAGTCAGTCGAAGACAGTCTCGGATACTAACTATATCCTCTTAGAACTAGTTTATCCTTACAGTACACTTGGTAGAGCATTCCCTGTCCCACACAGGTATTACCTACGCTTTGGTAACTTGCATTACCTACTTCTGCCCTTGTAAGGTTCACACTGACCCTGGTAACTACTATTACTTTCTTACCGGTCTATTCCTGGATACCCCAAACTTCCAATCCAGTTGGCCTGAAAGGGCTGATCTACCCAGCATTAGATGCTACTATAGTGTTTCTTCCCCTGGTATCTAATTTCGGAACATAGGTCCTTTTCCTCTGGTATGACTCCGACAGCCATGTTGGTGGACCCACGTCTCCAAAAGTTATGTCTTCCAGTTTTCTAGCTCCGGTTTCCGATATTCCGGTTCTGGTAGCACTGTCAAAGATCGTTGCTACCTCCTTACTTGGTACTTTCCAAATGGGTTTCCATTTTCCTGGTTCCTTGGATTTGTCTGTATCACCGGATACAACTTTGCCCGAAAGCTACCATTCAGATAGTAACCAAGGACTACAGGTAATATACCCAACTGATTGACAGAAAACAGTTACCATAATACAGGTCTATTTTTTCTAAGCGTCGCTAGTTGAATTTGAACCTAGACCTGCCACTTGGGGGTGACAATTTACCAACTTTCTAAGTCGCTATGCCCTAGATAGACAAGTTTTTTTTGGATATATATGTATTTAGTTCATAATAAATAAAGATAAGATCACTTATAAAAATATATATATATATATATTATTTTTACTTATAATTTATTTATAAATAACAGAGATTCACTCTCTTTGCTGATCATCTTTTCCAAATTCAGCAAGAAAGAAAGGGAATAGAAAACAGGAAAAGTAACGTTTAACAGCCAAAAACGCTCTAAGGAAAAAGAAAGACAAGCCAAAATAACATAGGCTTTGCTAATACAACTTAGAAGAAAAGGGACATCACTAGTGTGCAAATCCGAACTTTAAATTTTTTCAAAAAATTTTTAGAACTTTTGGGGATTTGTACTTGACTCTGAATCATAGATTACTAAAACAACAAACAAAACAAACGCGTGATCTGCAAACAAAATACAACACAACATAACAAACAAAGTAGAATAAACAAATCAGTCACGTGTTTATCCAACCAAATCTGGTATAACAAATACTAGATAATCAATAAATGGAATGCAAGTTCCAAAATAGAAGGTTAGATTTCTTTAGGAACGGTTGCCAGGCTATAAAGTATGGAGGTGTCAGCTGTGTGGACTTACTAAAGAAAGAATGTATAAGAACTCAAATAGTAGATCAAGAAATAGCAGAAACTATACAAACCATTATAGCAGAAGTTATATGCATTATTAGGCTTTTTTTGGAATACTACCCTAAGTTAACAGAAAAACAACTCAAAGAGGTTCAAGAAAAGGATCTGAAAGAGAATATAAATACTTTGGAAGCAGAAAGACAGGCTAGAATTGAAACTCTTTTATAGCTAGAGTGTGGGACAACCGATTATGATACACAAACCTTTGAGAACAAACTCAATCTCGAATTTGAAACCAAAAACAAACGAAGCATCGTACAGAAGTGAATGTGGAAGAAGATGTAATTATGTCTCCAGAAGACAAGGAAGACCAAGTAAGTCTTGACCAAAACAACAAAAAGGATAACCCTATACAAATTAGACAAGAAGACTTAGACATGCAAGAAACCTATACAATTTGGGACGTTCTTCTTAAAAATGGTAACTTATCAATCAAGAAACTAATGAGCTATTATGGGAAAGTTAAAAGCATTTCTTGGTCAATAAATAAATACAATGAAACAGTAGTAGTAGATTTAACTCTCAAAAATCAAATATACAAGAATATACTCGAAAACACATAAGCACTTCCAATAGGAAGATGGCTCACCAGAGTTTCAAAGAGTATAAAACAGGAAGAGATTATGGAGAAAAGAAAGACATTTAGAGCGGTATTAGAAGGCATACCAAGAAACACAATAGAGGTTTTGTTATTTAGACAACTTAAACAACTCAAAGCAAAGACAATCTTTATACCAGTAAATAGCAATAATAATCCGAGAGGGTTGGTCTTCATTTATTTTGATTGTAAAGAGGATTTGGAGAAGGCAGTTCAAACTTAAGTCAACTATAGAAGTAATTCTCTTTTCTGGAAAGGAATAGATAAAGGTTTTTCAAGTAAAGTACAAAAAGAGAATGGAAGACCGTTTACTAAAAACAGAGAATCTCATGAAAGAAAGAATCTTATGGCTCCGCCGAAAGGAGACCAAAATATGACTGAAACAAATAATCTTTTCAAAACAAGAAGAAGAATGTCGTTGGATATTAACTCCAGGAGTCAAACATGGAAAGACAAAAAGGTGAAGAATGTTTTAAAAGAAACTTATCTCAATAACAGAAACATGCTGGCAGAAGTAGAAGCTTTAAGAGAAAACACGCTTGCTATATCTTCTCAAAGTGCCAAAATAGAGGAAAGAAGCATTCTGGAGGAAATATTGAGACGTCTTAATAGAATCGAAGAAAAACAAGCGCTAGAAAGGCCCCTATGCTCCTGAAAAGTGCACCAGTTGTAATGGAGATCAGTGCAACATCCAAGGGTTATAAGGATCAGGGTTGGGCAAGCTATATATCCAGTGCTTTTTCACTGGACACTGGACATTTCCAAATTGTCCAGTGTAATGTCCAGTGCATGTCCAGTGTCCAGTGACATATTTATAAAAAAATTTAATAAATAAATAAATTAGTCAAAGCACAACATATCTGGTCAGATAACTAGTACTCTTAGAGGATTGCTCTAGCTAATTCTTAAAAGTGTAGTTAAAATTTTATAATAATGCACTATACTTTTGATTTAATTTAATTTTATTCTTATTTAATTTTAAAATTTAGTTTAATTATTGTATATTAGTCAAAAATTCTGTTAGCGCATACAGTACATTTGAAAAAATTAATAAACAATAAATATGTTGGCCACATAATACTGTATTTAACTATATAAAATATCTATATGCAACCAATTTGCTTGCAATTGTAAAGGATAGTATTTCAAATAATGTTAACCTCCCAAAGCAATATGCATGGCAAGCAGGTTTTGAGAGATATCAGGCTTGAAAACATTATAAATATTATATTATATAGCAGGAACAGGCTTAATAAATTAATTTTTTTAAGTTATTGATTTTAACAGAATTGGTTAATTATTTAGTTTATTTAATTTTTATTTGTTTAAAATTTTAAAATTATAATTTTTTTTAATTTTTGTTGTCCAGTGATTATTTTTCTTAATCCATAGCTTTTTACTGGACAGTTAGAACACTGAACACTGGACAAATTTCCAATTGTCCAATTGTCCAGTTGCCCAACCCTAATAAGGATGTTGTACCTTTGGGAGGATAGCGGAATAGGTGTATAGTGTGCATTTCATAATATTAATGGTCTTAAGACACATTTTCATAGAGTAGATTTTTTAACATCGTGGGCAATCGAGTAGAAAGTAGATATAACTGGGATTGCAGAAACAAATCTAGGTAAAAGGGAGGCAAAGTTTATAGCGAAGGATCTGGATAATTTTAGAAGTTTCTGGTTTAATGCTACAATAGAATAAATCAAAGAGTCCAGCATTGGGCTCCTTATACATAGAGACATTGAACGTCATACAAAGAAAATTAAGAGATTCAATGAATATTTAATGTGTGCATATTTGTTCTTTAAAAAATGTAAGCTATTAGTAATTGTGGCCTATATACCTCCAAGTGATGAAGTAAGTACAAAAATAGTGATCGGGAAAATTCAGGAAATAATCAACAAAAACGAAAAGGCCTGGCAAATCGCTTTAATGGATATTTATACCAAACAAGCTAATGGACAAGTCTTCACAGACTCCAAATTTTAAATGCTCTACTCTGTTTACTTGGTTATAAGAAAAGCTTTTCATAGATGCTTTTAGGAGACTAAACCCTAGTGCCAGGAGGTACACTTGGAGTAATGGACACACAAGTACAAGAATAGATCAGATATGGTTATCAGAAAACTTAATGAGTAAGGTTTTAAAAGCTAACATTTTAGAAATGGGTACAATTAGTGATTGGACCCGTTTAAAAAAACATGACCCGGGTCACCTGGCGGGTTGACCTGCGGGTCACCCGGGTGATCGACGGGTCACCCGGGTCTACGGGTGACCCGTTCAACCCGGGTCAAAATCATATTGAGTATCAGATATATATATGTATTATGTATACTACACTTCTTTTTTTTTGAGATTCGTACTAAAACTAGTTCTTCAACTCTTTTTAATAAAAAATTTCAAGCATGCATTCGAGCTTTATTTAAGCAAATTCGGCTTTTAAGGTAAAATAAATTATAATAATTTATTGTAAAAAAAAAGCTAAACGTATATGATATGGTTAATATTAATTTATTGTAAAAAAAAAAGCTAAATGTATATGTATGGTTAATATTTCTATAATAAAAAAAAATCAAAAGTTGTATTTTAATTCCAAGCATTTTTGCAATACAAAGCATTGCGTTTAACAAATAATAATTTGTTAACTAATTCAGGACTTAAACGGGTTCTCTTGGTGGTAATTTGATTCCCTGC